>JAGKPW010000005.1:0-197995 GCA_019926035.1 Melaleuca alternifolia | reverse complement strand
TCAGCGCGGCTCGCTTGGCTCGTGCTCATGGTGCTGTGCAAGCTCGACGCGAAGGCCGAGCGGTACAAGGACGTCGCTCTGTCGTACCTTTTCTTGGCCAACAACCTCCAATACGTCGTCGTCAAGGTCCGGCAGTCGAGCCTCAGGCTCTTGCTCGGGGAGGACTGGGTGGCGAAGCAAGAGGCGAAGGTCAAGCAGTACGCCGCGAACTACGAGAAGATGGGGTGGAGCAAGGTGCTGGACTCGCTGCCGGAGGCTCAACCGTCGTCGGCGGAGATGCCGATGAGCCACGTGAAGGACACTTTCCGGCGGTTCAACACGGCCTTCGAGGAGGCGTACAGGAAGCAGGTCGGGTGGGTCGTGGCGGACCCGAAACTGAGGGACGAGATGAAGGTGTCGCTCGCGAAGACGCTCTTGCCGAGATATCGCGAGTTTTACGAGACGCACGGGGCGCCCATAAGGAGAGACACGTTCAGGGAGGGGATTGTCAGATTTGCCCCTGAGGATCTGGGGAATTACCTCTCGGACCTCTTTCACGGGCCCGAAGGTTCGGGGAGCTTTTCGTCCTCGCACTCGTCTTCGACGGACACGTCGAAGAAAGGCGGGAGTCATTGATTGATCCATTCGCTCTTAGCATGTATACAATAATACGAGATGTATAGAGATGGAATATATATTCCGTGAAGATGAAAAAAATAATCATTCTTTGATTTACCAAGTTCTCGAATTTCCGGTTTCTTTAACAAATTAAACTCGTTAAGCATTGCCAGCCAAAGTAGGAAAGCAATGTTTAAGGACACAAGGGCTGAACCAGATGAGTTTGCGGCAGATAACTCTCGCTGCCATGTGAGACTCTGAGCTCATTCCAAGCATTCTCAGCAGAAGACGTTCTAATGTGTGTTAAACTGTTGAAGTCCAGAGCGCCCTGTTAGGAACAGAGGGATATAGGCTGCGTGAAAGTCACTGAGGCAATCTTCAATCTCAGTGATTGAAGAGAGGCCGCAATGGATGCCAATTACCATCCCAAAGAAAGGAAGGTTTCACCATTTCCGGCTATATGCTTTATATAAGGCGCGATAGAATCTCTAAGCTTTATGATCTTCCTCCAAATGAAGGATGAGAGTTGGCTGAAATCGGCAGAGTCCACAATGATTTGCCCTGCAGTCTGTAAATTTTTAACTAAGCAGCCCAGGTGGCCCAGCTTCAGCAAACTCAGCCGAATAAAGCAAGACCCACCTTAACTCTTTTCGCAGCCATCGTAGAGAAAAGCTTGAATTTTGTCCACTCATTTATCTTGATGACCATTTAAGGCAAAATGGAGACATTATGGCAGAGTAGGCAAGCTGTAGTCCAGCAGGCGAAGACAGCTTCCTAGTATCAAAGGTTACAGAGGACTAACTTTCGAGTAGTCTAGGTTTTTAGAATTCCTAATAATTCCGTCAAAAGTATCTCTCTGGGAATTGGCCAGCCTTAAAAAGTGAAGCATCTGAACGTTTATAGAGATAACTCGTGAGAAACACCAGAGAAATAGATCTCAGACTTGGCAAGATTCAATTTGAAACCAGAGACGGATATCTGTTCTTCTTAATACAAATTATGAAGAAAGCAACGACTGCTTATCACCCTTAAGAAGGATCAGCAAACAATCTGCAAAACATAGGTGAGTCACATGAGCCTTCCTGCATAATGGATCAGCAAGCGGACAATATTTTTTCTCACTTTCGTTAAACTGTTCTAGATATTTGGCCTAATTTTCGAAGAAGGCCCGTCCATATAATCTTACACATATAGAAAATTTGTTGAAGGATCCATTAAAGGTCCCGAACTCGAAAATCTCTTTGCTCAATCGGTACATAAAAATTCTACGAAAGTTGCATCAATCCCACGAGCTCGGTGTTAGATTAAGGTGACATCTGTAAAGAGTCTGTCATCTTTTGAAGTGGCGACTGATTTGATACGCGTAGAGTATGATCCAAGCAAGTATATAAGGACATACCATACAGTCCTTTTAGGTTTCCAAAATCATGAGGCTGAAGAAACTGGATAATCTTGCAGTGCTCTCATTTATGTGGCATTGTGCATTTCGCGTGGTGGACGGGCTCTCAAAGAAAACCAGACCCAACATGTTCGTGTTACATTTGTTAATCCTAAAACTTAAACCATATTATTCCTTGCTATTCACAACTATTCTCAACTTTTATCATCATAATTTCGAAATTCTCAAGTTGATCACTTCCATATTTCTACTTTAGTTCAATCAAGTTTAGTAACACTCAGACATCTTGAATCGAACAATGTAATAGTTATTTTCCTTTTATCTTATAATAGTTTTGATAGGGTGTCCAATCTTTTTCTCTCTTACAAAGACTGAAAGTTGTTATTTAGGGTTATGACGTCTAGTCTAGATATTCAAAAGGGCATGATTCCATTGTGCTGTTTCCCAAAGGAAAAAGGTTGCTTCCTATGTCGGTATAATCTTGCAAAATATAGTAAGTGTTCAAAGAAAAGGTTGATTAAAAAAAAAGCATTAATCATTTGACTTTCTTGTAATTTGTTAATTCCTTACTAACACGATTACCAAATTATCAACTCTTTTTTTTATAGTTTGTAGAGTACTAACTTCTCTTTCTTTCAAACTTTATTTACCTTTTTCTTATTAACAACTTAAAATTACCAATTATCATATGAATTTGCCAATCTTTATTTGAGTGATTTACCAAATTTCTTTTGATTAAATTACCATTTAGCTTTTGGATTATTAACTTTGATCCAAGTTACTTCAACGTGTATATGATACCTTTTGTTAATTAGCTTTCCTATCATTTATCGACTTAAATTTATCATTTCTTATAAGAGATAGTAACTTTGAAGCATTAGTAAGTCATGAAAATAAAAGCGGGTAAGTTGGTAAAAAGATTGATATTTTGCAAACTGTAGGGAAAAAGGCCAACTCATCAATCAATTTTCTTCTACGGTACAATTCACTCATAAACCTTTACCAACTTCATCGATTTAGTCCTAAACTTTTTTTAACTTTGCCATTTCGGCGACTTTGTTTCTAGTCAACACCGAAAATCTAACGTGATCGGCCGGTTGGACGCCAGCGCTGATGTGGTCGTCGAATATCAAAACGACGTAACTTTCGTGCGTAACCCTAGCTAAAGAAGAAAAAGGAGCAGCTCGTCGGCTGGGGCTTGCGGACCAATGGGAGAGGGCCATGAAGCCCTCGTCGGCTAAGGCTCGCCCCCCCCCCCCCCCCCAAATTGCACAATAGCCACACCAGCATCGCCCAGTAGCCTCAGCCAGCGTCCCCTATTTTGTCGCCAGAACATGTAAGGCTCGCGAAGAAGAGGAGCTAGGTGGCACCGGCGCAACTACTGCGCGGCTGGGTGAAGGCCACGAGCCTTGGCCAAGGCCCCTGACCCTTGCCCATTGGCCGACAAGCCCTAGTCGGTGAGCTGCTCCTTCTTCTTCTTTAGCTAGGGTTTAGCATGAAAACTACGTCGTTTTGATATCCAGCGACCAACCGGATAGCCACGTCAGATTTCCAGTACTGACCAAACATCCACGTAGGCACAAAGTCGTCGGAAGGATTAAAATGGTAAATTTCGAAAAGGTTTAGGACTAAATCGGCAAAAAAAAAACGATTTAAGATTGAATTGGTAAATTTGATAAATATTTAGAATTTTTTGAACAATTGTCCCTTTCTTCTACTAATAGTTATTTGATACCCATGGACACTTTTTAAAATTGAATAGCGTGAAAAAAAAAATAATCATACCTTTTCAGATCTGGAACAATTAAACTCACTCGGTCCCATGACATCATTTAAGATTGTGTTCGTAGAATGTAATGCTGTTGGCGAACTTTCATTGATTGTGGAGGAAAGTGGAATGACAACGGGAGGATGGAGAAGAAGAAAAAGCCTACCAAACAAGAGAAAACAGAGAAATATATAAATGTAAATTATTTGACATGACAATGGGGCGGCCATATTGATTCATCATTTAATAACAACAACACAAGAAAATTTAACTTAAGGTGACCACATGATTCTAGTCATTTCAATTCACCGTTTAGGTGGTTGAGCGCTGTCTTAATGTGCACATTAAGGTTTAGCAGCTATCTTCATCCATTCACGTGGCGATTCAATGGCGAAGACACCAGTAGCTCGTACGCTAGCTTGCATACGTCTCATGCGATGATTGCTGTCAATTAAGCAACTCAACTATAATCTTGCAAAAGAATCGATTCTGCTTGAGAAGTTGGTGTTCATAAATCCAATGCGTCAAAGTTGCTCTTGCTGGTGAATGATCGGTTCGTTTTGAATGTTACTGGGTCTGTAAAGGTACAATAGGAAACTCCTCTCCTCTAAACTTTGTCTGATGAACCGACCATAACTGGACGAAGATTGAGTTGGAATTTGAACTCAATTACAAAAACCCCGGTTGATTTAACACAAGGCGTCAAATAAATTTCCCTCCCATGAACGGAGTATCCGATGCCTTCAAGAAATTGGTTCAGAAACAAGTGTGCAAGAATATTTTCCTCCTTGGAGTTAAGTTTGTTATACAACCTTAAAATCATGTTATTCTGTATACTTGTTTCTTATCCTTTCTTGAAGTAGACATGACGGAATTTCTAGAATTTCGGTTGATCTATGATGATATACGAAACCTAACAGCAACTTCTAGGGCTCGATCTCCCCGTGGAACAACTTTTCCAGCTACTTACAAAGAAAAATCGTTTGCTAACGAACCAAGTGAGTTCCCTATAAATTCTGCAGCTCTTATTATGCTTTGAAAGCTCGCCAGCTCATTGATTATTGTCTTCTTCGGAAGCCAAGCGTGTAGATTCAAAGCAGTGGCATGGTTGTTGCTTGACGACGAGAAAAGAGACACAAACTACATTAAACGAACAGAAGGGTAAGAAAGTAGATGTTCGACAGGAAATTACTACACGGACTTATTTTGGGACAAAATGATGGATAGAATCAATCGCACAGGGTAAGGAATTATAGCTTTCTTGTAGGCCTTGAGTCTTACTCTCTTTTATCACGTGATTAATCTGCTAAGAAGCCTAATTGTAAACTAGATATAGATCCGCTTATATTTTGGCTAAAGCGTTCTCTGATCAAAGGCGATCTCTCAACTTTGCATGGCCATCGTTAGAATGTGTGATTGGCATGCACTTTACTGGTGTTAGTTGACATAACCTCTTTCACGTGTCATGAATGGTCCTCACCCATTCTTTTTCTTGATAAAGAGATAATGATAAGTCTATGAACAAGGGCTGAACCGAAGGTTCTTTTGTTTTGCCGGCCAACGGAGGAGACATAATAATATCTAAAGCTGGCTAAAGCTGACTCCATGATCGTGAACCTTCAATTTAGATGACGGGAGATCGTCACACCATATCCACCCGGATCCGTCTTATTTATGCCTTCCCACCTAACTCGATGTTCCTCGGCGATCCTCCTTCATTCAATGCTCTCGCAGTTTTAATGGAGAAACAACTGGACTTGAGAAGTGGGGAACCCTCAAGAACAACTTATGATTTGATAGGACGTCATTAGAGACATAATTCTGTGTGGATTAGAAGAACTTGCTGGATTCACATCGAAGACGGAGAGATGGTCTTATCCGTAGGGTTTCGGTCAAGTAGGTCGACCCCTGAAGGAGTTTTTAAGTGCCTTCTCTTGTTCAGACAGCAATCTTTCTCCAAATATGGGGAAATGGCTGCATCTTCCATGCATGCTTGAGCAATAATTAAGCATGAGGGAACCGGGATCTGAGCATGGTCACCTGAGATCTTACTTATTATGAAGGTTAGAAATCTGGATCCCTTTTCTTTTCAAGAAACATATATATTTGAATGCCCGGTGGATACAGTGAAGGAGTTTCGGCTTCAGTGTCTAATCTGTTAACCAATGCCCCTCCGACGTCTATTTAGCATAAACTCACTAGCTGATTATACTCGTAAATGGAATTGTCACATCCTACACGTGTCTCAACACAACCAACTCCATGTCATTAGCGAGCACATAGCAAAGGATTGATTATTATTCCATGAATTTATGTGTTGCATTAATGTTATGATGGGATTGGCTCAGCTCGTTCGGTTCCATCTAGGCAAAGTGAATGAAGTCAACTATGCTTCCAACATTGATTGAGGTCCCGCTTATCATTCTGTGGCTCGGAGCAGCCTAGCCTTTTCCTGTGGAGGGAAGAGCTTCAGCAATTAGTGCACGTGACCCTGGCGAGATTGCCTGCTGGTCATCTGTATTTTACAACATTAATTAGCAAAGCTTCTACTTCAGTCTTATTCCATAGCTTGTGACGTTACCTTTACATTTTATTTTTTCGCAGGATCAAGCATGCTTCGTCGGTTGAACTGAAATTGTGACATCCTTGTCCCACATCGCTTAGGTAGGGATTCCTGAGCAAGCTTATAAGTCATACTCCGTTCTTGACCCATTGACAACGCGTTTTCCCGGATTGAGCGCTTGTCGCGGAGGGCTGTGAGGATTGTGGACCTAAGGATAAACAAAGCCATGAGGACCAGTAAAGCCCAAAGCGGACAATATTGTCGGTGGTGAGGCGGAGGGCGTTACAAAAATGAATTCTTTGCTTGATGAGCAAAGTAGCAAGTGTCCAAAAAAGTCATAAACCTATTGTATGATACTTAAAGCAGTCATAAATCTTTTAGTTATGCTGATTTAGTTTCAAAGCTTATGATAATTTACCAGTTTAGTCGTAAGTCTTTAAATTGTGTCAATTTAGATTTATACCTAATGATAATTTGCCAATTTAGTCTTGAATCTATTATTTGATATTTGGCCCGAATGATTACATGGCCAAATTGTCAAAAGGCTTAAAATCATGGCATATAGTTAGAAGCTTTTGCACTAAATTTGCATAGTTTAAAGGTTTAGGATTTAAACTACAAATCATTAAAATGTTTAAGACTAAATTATCATAATTAAAAAATTATGATAAAATAGACCTTCATATGATATGTCTATGACTTTTTCGACAATTTTCCCAATGAGCAAAGGTAGGAGTACTTGCAAACCATTACTTAAATAAGTGAATCATATTCAACGTCTAATAAAAAGATTGTTGTTCCACACGTCTTACAAAAGTGCATATCAAAGGTATAAAAATATATATATTTTTATTTTTATTTTTTTGGTAGCCGAGGTGTCCGGGTTAGCTTGCGCGCACCTCGACTATTCCTCGGGGGAGACTGGCACAGCAACCCACCGCCATGGCCCCCCACTTAAATCATAAGCGCTTTCTTGGGGAATCGAACCCAAGACCTTAACGAAGTCCAAGTTCGCCCTAACTAGCTAGGCTATCCATGGGTAGATATATAAAGATATTAATTCATGCATTGTAGAGAAATTTTTTATCAACTTTGGCTGTTGGCCTGTCCCTAATTGGTTGATTTGGATTAGAAATGCCATCTCCTTCAAGCCATTGCCGTGAGAAATTATATCATGTGGCGGAATGTATATAGACACAATAAGGATCACTAATGAATGGACAAGACCTAGCGGGCAACAACTAATTCAAGTTCGCATAAAGATACGTATTTTCAGACATTCTCATAAAAGTTTGAAACGGAAAGGGAAAAAGGAAAACAGAATGAGACGAAAGGGAGGGAGAAAGACAAAGGAATTTGGGTATTTTGACGAGAAGTTTCTTCTACTCAATTTTAATGTAGTTTATATATGTCAATTAGACAAGTCTATTGGAGTGAGTGAATATTTTGAGGATCTTTGTTTCTCCTCCCAAACATCCCTACCTGAGTTTAGCGAAACCATAATATGAACCAACAACATATAATCCACATACATGGAATGACGGGAATTTAGACTTATGTTTAAGTTGATTTGTTTGTTGTGAAATCAAATGGTTTGAGATGTGCTTAGGTTTTATAAGTTATATATATATATATATATATATATATATTATGCTCATATGAGAAATCATTGTAATTGTATTATGCGATCGCAAAATCATATTGAAATCCTTTTGCAGGACATAGTCCTATTCTGAGTGAACATGGATAAACTTTTACATCATATAATTCTTCTTTACGCGATCATTCTGATTAGGTTTACGAGCAACCCATCAAAATCAAGCTGTGGACTTGGCCAAACAGCCCTCCTGTCGTAATCTGAATCGTTCTTCAATTTGAAAGCGAGTCGATGTCCATCTGTTTACATTGCCTGCAAAATCTGCTTTTGTCAACGTAAACTCCATTGAACCAGGAAAAAGACAGATGAAAGAATTCAAACCCAAAACTGATCATACAGAACAAGCAACGGACAATCCTGATTAAACCTACGGATCACTCGGATTTTGTGCTTACCATACGGTTTGGTCGAAACTTCGAGCCGCTAAGAATACAAAGAGCAACCCACAAAGCGATGTGACAAGCTAGTCAAACAAAGTGAGTCGCACATGCAAAACCTAACAATAATAACGTCACTTCATTAGGTATATCGGTTTCGCAAACCAGCCTTGGCAACAGCTAGCGTCATTCGAGAAAGTTTTCATGCTAGTAGCAGCTCTGATCACTCTAGTAAATTGACATCAGCATTTGATTCTGGATATTATCACACCAAGTTCCCACTTGAATTGACCCTAATGAATCAAGTAGAGGGAAGACTTAGTTTGTAGATCTCGCGGGTCTCTTCAGTATTTATTTCAATCCAAGTCAAACCTAATCCCGCAGTCAGACCAAGTTGCGAGTTTTTTTAAGGGATATCATTGGTATAAAGCCTTCACATCAGATATCAACTGCAAATTTTAGTTACCTTAAAGAGGGACATTACTCTAAATTCTCAATGCAAAATCTACTGCAATTTGCTTTCACAATGAGGGACAATCATCCATTATCATGATTGAAGGAAAAGTAGGCTTATGTCCGCATAGACAACCTAATTTCCGGTACGTTGGGTGCTCTAGATCACAAGCAAATCGCAGTTGCAGTTGCTTTTGCCCATACTTTATATCCTTCTAAAGTACGCGCATATGGAGCTAACTTTTGACCTCGCAACACCTACCTTCATCTTCCAATAAATGAGGTTACCCTTTCTGGGTAGCTGCTAACTGTGAACGATAATGACTTGCTATTCAAGTTATATTTGATTTTGAACTGTGCATTGTGTGGAAGCTGACCCACGCTGTTGTCCTCCCCCCACCCCCCTCCCCCAACCCCAAAAAAAAAAAGAAAAAAAGAAATATAGCGAACTCCAATTATGCTTTTTTTTGTGTGTGTAAGGCTCCAATTAATGCACATTGGTGTTCTATTCTTTAAGTTGAGAAGATGGTGCATTAGGGTTTCGCTCTATATATATATGGGGAAGCTTTCTTGCTTATCGCGCCCAAGCATTAGTCTGCATCGAGATTGTTCTTGAAGCACCCGAGGAAGCAGTGTCTTTTGATGAGGTTAATGTGAAATGCACTGGGTCGTTGATGACCGACCTCTAGAGAAGCTTTGATTTCTCGTCATTCTGACAAAAGTAACGCGATGTTTTCCACTCTCGTCTTCCTCATTAAGTGCTTCCTTTAAATTCTCACCTGACAATTCTGTACGTCTTCTCTCTCCTTTGGCCTTTTGCATCTCTTTCTCCTCTCTCTCTCTCTCTGTGCCCGCGTGTGTGGGTGAAGATGGAGCTTCTCTTGGTGCTCTACCTTGTCCCTATGTTCTTCACTTTGTACATCTTTTGGAAAAAGATTGATGAGAGGAGCGACAGAGAGTGCTACATACTAGACTACCAATGCTACAAGCCAACCGACGACCGGATGCTCGGCACCGAATTCTCCGGCGATGTCATCAAGAGGACCAAGAACCTTGGCCTCCTCGAGTACCAATTCCTCTTGAAAGCCATTGTGAGCTCGGGCATTGGGGAGCAGACGTATGCCCCGAGGATCATGTTCTCGGGCCGCGAAGACAACCCGACGCTGGACGATGGCATCTCCGAGATGGAAGAGTTCTTCTACGATAGCATCAGCAAGCTCTTGGAGAGGTCAGGCCTATCTCCCTCCCAAATCGATGTGCTCGTGGTCAATGTGTCAATGCTCTCTACGGTCCCCTCTTTATGTGCGAGGATTGTGAATCACTACAAAATGAGGGAGGACATTAAAGTGTTTAACCTCACCGGAATGGGGTGCAGTGCCAGCCTCATATCGGTGGATATCATTAGGAACGTTTTTAAGTCCCACAAGAATAGATATGCCCTAATCGTGACATCGGAGTCCTTGAGCCCCAACTGGTACTCGGGCAATGACCGGTCAATGATCCTTGCCAATTGCTTGTTCCGGTCTGGTGGCTGCGCGATTCTGTTATCGAACAACAGGGCCTTGGCAGATCGGGCCATGTTCAAGCTCAGGTGCTTGGTGAGGACCCACCACGGTGCGAGGGATGAGTCGTACGACTGCTGCATCCAGAGGGAAGACGCGCAAGGCCGCACTGGGTTCCACCTCGGGAAGACCCTCCCGAAGGCGGCGACCCGGGCATTCGTTGACAATCTCAAGGGGATCTCCCCCAAGATACTGCCGATCAGAGAGCTAGTCCGCTTTGCGGCAGTCTCCATATACCGAAAAATGATGAACCGGAACTCGACCAAAGGATCTGGACCGAGGCCAGTGTTGAACTTCAAGACGGGGGTGGACCATTTTTGCATACACACGGGTGGGAAGGCCGTGATCGATGGCATTGGAGTCAACCTTGAGCTGAGTGAGTACGATCTCGAGCCAGCAAGGATGACGCTCCACAGGTTCGGGAACACGTCGGCGAGTAGCTTGTGGTATGTCCTTGGATACATGGAAGCAAAGAAGAGGCTGAAAAAGGGTGACAAGGTGTTCATGATAAGCTTTGGTGCTGGATTTAAATGCAACAGTTGCCTATGGGAAGTGGTGAGAGATTTAGGAGATGGTAATGTATGGAGTGATTGCATCGATAGTTACCCACCAAAGTCCATTGTCAATCCTTTCCTGGAGAAGTATGGTTGGATCAACGACGAAGACCCAAGCACCTTCAAGCTTCCTGAGTGATATCGAAGTCCTATGGTCGTCCTGAAACTTTTCCGTATGTTATTTTTTTCAACGTCGCTTTGCTTTAATAATGTTCCTTGTTCAATGTTCTATTCTTCTTGGGACTTTTTCCTTTTTCCTTATGGACTATCAAATGGAAAGAGTTGTTTGTAATACCAATACTGTTACTATTCAATTTGGTGCAAGAGAATTTGAGAGGGGAATAAAAATGTAATGTTCATTAAGTGAAGGAGTCACCATAGACGCCAAATAAGGACATGTATCGAGTGGCCGATACTAGAAACAAGTATAAGTTGTTCTTTGGCTCGTCTGTGCAATGACGCAGGTTCTTCTCGTGTTTCAAGAAAAAGAAGTCCCTTCATGTGAATTCTGCATGAGTACTCCCTAAGGACCTTTTGTTACTGCCAATTTAGAACCGATCGGTGGGCAAGCTCGAGCTAGCCGGACTGCGAACTTCCTACCGAGCCTAAAAGTCCTCAATCCAGTCATGATCAGTCTCGCTCAATTTTACAATAATGCTTTTAATACTCTCCATGAAATGATCAGGTTTGAGGTGGCCCGAGCAAGCGGACTTCTCAAGAAGGAAATTATTTGCATAGACTTATCCAATCCGTGCGACCAATAGCCACAAGGCCCCGTTGGTTGAGGGTCGGTTTCAGTAGCGGGGTGTCGGATCTACGGATGAAAAGGGGGCCAGAAAAAGACAAAGAAAACAAGAAAGAAATGAGATAGTAGTAATAGAACATTGATAGCATGATTAATAGAGGGGGCCCAGTAACAGTATGGGCCTAATGTGGCTGTTGAAACCTTTCTGTATCACAGAAATGGGCCCACCATGAGCCTCGCGCATGAGTTGGTGGGCCGATTCTGTACGGTCCCCATCAATGAAAAGGCTGGGATGAGCAATCGCTTCTTGATTGCGTCCCTTGTGTCGTTGATCCATAGTAATTACCTCTCTAATTACACACGCAATAAATGGAAGATAGATCAATCTTATTGTAATTCAACTACCTCAATCTATTAATGTAGGCGGGGACATATGTTGTTATGTACCATACTAGAGATGGGGACCAGAATTTAGTAGGTGGAAAAAGGAGAAATTCCAGCGTCCCTTCGTAATTGCAATGACTACTCGTGGCCATAAGCGGACACTGACTATGTAAGGATACTCGACTTGTCTTGCGATATCATGGTAACATGACATGAAATGGACTGATTAACTTACGTTTTTTTCCCGTACAACGGTCTGAAACTATTAACGACTAAAGCACAGCAAACATTGCATATTCAGTCGCTTCTTCATCCTCGCGTCCAAGCAGGACGACCAAACGCAGGAGAGCTACAAGTTTGCGACGCGATCTGTTGTGGTTGGAAACGACGTTGTTTCTAATGTGGATGGACACTTGAGTAGATGATTCTTTAAAGATCATGAACTCGGTGATTAATATAGTGGATGTAAATTGCGAAGAAGAAACGTATGGCCTAACACCAGATATAATCATTACCTTTCGCTAATCACTTTCGTCTCGAAAACTACGTCCTACCGGTCCCTAAGAATAATGAAGATAATCTACGCAACACTACTCCTTGTGGTCAATAGAATAAGGTTCAGTCCGTGATCGTGACCCATGGCAAGTCCGTGGAGGGAACTGAATTGTCAGAGTTGTTTATGGTTGACCAAGACCTAGGATCTCTTCTGGTTTTAGGTTTCCTGATCACTTGGACTCAATGCGCCAATGGGGATGGTCTCGATTCTCAGCATGAAAAGAGTTCCTCCGGCCAATGTGCTAGCCTTGTAATCAGGTAGCACATTCGTCGTTTAAAAGGTTTCCACTCCACTGTCATATTGAGCCAGGACCGCGAAAGGAATAATTTCGGAATCGCATGGTGAACTAGTTTAGGAAACTATGCCTCGCATACCAAATGATGGATGATAAACATGATTCTGATACCAAATAATGAAAAGCAAAAAATTGTTCTAAGTATTGGGATTATCTCGTTTCTAGGGAAGAGAACAAAACGTTCCCTCGCTTTCATTCCAGCTGATTTCCGTTGACCACCATGTTGAACATCTCTGGGGTTTTAAAAGAGCATTATCCCGGCAAAGAATCGCATTTCAATCTCGGTGATCTAGCTGTAGGTCATTGAAACTCTTTGTTCAAATGGCCGGTGAAGTCAACGGAGGAGAGTTGAATGTTACGTGTTAATTTCCGACTGCATTTCGCGCAATCACGAACTGCATACGATGAGTACAAATAGATGCCGGTTCACTGCAATAACATATTTCGAAGGCGTGTAGTATCATCAAAGGAGACTGAGAGTTTACTCCAATCTTTCCGCTGAATCCCGCGAAGCAATGCATCTTGGATGTATTGATTAGTTGCTCAAAAGATTAAGACGCTGGATTAGTCCCCTAATTACGTGAGCTGCGATTGAGTTCTTCCTGAGAGATCCGCGCACCAACTTGGGTTGCAGGATTAGGAAGCATACGACATTTTTTTGGTCAAAGTTTTGGAGCCCTGACTATTGATAACCATTATGGTCATTGTGTAAATAATATGTAGATAAGCATTGGAGAATATTATTAAACTAAGAATTGAGGCTGACAATTGTCTCCTTGCGAAGACAAGTGACATATTATCAGCTTCCTCCATGTCGGGGTAGGTTTGGACCCTTTCATGTGCACCAATCGGGAGATTCGTTTTCAAGAATAACCTAAGCTTAACCCTTCTTAGATTCTTGATTATCCTTTAAACGACAAAATTATAGCAAGTAGTCGTTCTTATCCATTATTCTACTAGCTTATTGGGATAAATTGGGGACATTATCAAATTGATGACTAGCAAAAAGAAAAAGGGGAAGAAAAAGAAAGATTTAGGGGGAAAATTTTACAAAATTTCTAAAACTTGTCCTTGGTAGCGCGAACTGTACTACATAGAATGGTTGGTTTCTACTCAAGTAGTTTTATATCAAAATTAGCTGGATAAACTATATTGGCAAATAGCCAAAATTGTTTACGATTAATTTGACTAAATAAAAATGTTTAGAACTGAATTAATACAAACTTAATGGATCTAAGACTTTCTTACTAATTTATTTAGGGAAAATATGTGGTTGCTTATATTGATTTTCTCACTAATCTTGTTTTTTTACATATGGCTACACTAGAGTGTACATTACCTTTAAACTCTGTTTATTTCACGAAAAATTCCAATTGTAGCTCGAATTCGTAATCAACAGGTCACACCCCTATAAACTAAAACTTCCATTTGAGGAATTCTTGTTGCCCTCTAAAATTCATTCACTATGGATGATGAATTCTATCGACTCGTGCCAAAAGGTTTTCCAGCGCGGACGAACTACAATAAACATTGTAAAGTTTAAAAGAAATCATTAAAAAAGACAAACAAATGTTAATAAAAGATAAGAAAAATTGATGATTTATGAACTATGAGAGAATTTGTAATACTGTAATATCTATGGCGAGTACTAAAGAAGTTACCAGGAGTGGAGATCAAGCGGACGATAATTTTTGTAGGTGGACTTTTTTAATGTAATATTTACCAACATTGAAAAAAAAATCATGTCCGTGAGACAAAAAGTTGCAATCGAAGTTATCAAACCGAAAATTCCGGTCATGATCGTGACCGAAGCCATTATCCTATCGTGTGCTTATCCCTTCTCTATTCTGTAAATAGTCAGATTGGACTCTTGGTCCTGCTTTTTTATCCTCCTCCAGTCAGCAAAAGCTATCCATGCATCCCTTGAACGTATGGTCGACTTTGACTCCGTACTCAAGTAAGTGAATCGACACTAGCTTTCTTACATTGTCTGCTTTAAATTGAAACAGTAGAGATTACATTGCACTCTGGCTGAAGTGATCGCGAGAGGGACACTAGAGGCCTCATGATATGCAAAGCGACATGTGCGGTCGTGATTCCCGCCTCTATAAAACATCGTAAAATTCCCATTTTTCCCACTTAAAATCACATAAGTCGACTAAGTAACAAAGAACGAGCATGCCTATGTCAATTGAACACACTGTGCAAAATGAGTAAAAAAAAACCTCGATTTGGGCAATCCATTAGAGTTTTAGCACTCGTCTTGATTAACCCACGTTTTGGTGGAGCATTTCAAGAGCTCGGACTTTCATCTACTTAGGTTAGCATCTTCGTCTTTATGAGAACGTGTTTTCGTCACGCCAAATTGCCTATATGTGACCTAACGAAGTACGGAGCGAAGTGAACTTTATTAAGGCAAGTGCTGGCATCTTCAGTGGACTTTGTAAAAGTGAGACTTGAATGCTTTTTGTTTAGGCTAGGCGACGAGAATCCCAAAGACCGCAACTGGATGGAGAAAGCGATTCTGTGAAAGTTGGATCCAAGAATTTCTTTAGACCCAGCTTAAGTTCCCTCATGGGGTGACTAAGCTTCCTTCGGCACGAAGCACCGTCTTTTTCTCACGATGTATAATCCAAGCTTTCTGTCATGGCATCATCACTTGATTTAAGTCTAGGCTAATCTAATCCATGCCTGTCTGCCTGCCTTAGCCTCGAATTCTTCTCCCACTTACATTTGTTCTCGAGGGCATCATTGATGTCCAATCACACGTTCGAATGTGCCAAAGGCTGCTCCAATCAAAGGGAGACAAACCGATTGTGTCTGCATGTTCCTGGCTACATTAAACTGCAACTGGCACGCAAATAATAATTAAAAACAGCGCACTAATGGACGTTATTTCAATTGATCAAGTACGTGCTCCGAGAGACAAGAGATAATATTTTTTCCCCCACAAAAGCTTATATAATGGCCGATTTGCAGATCAAGCATGGCAATTTTGGAGTGGGCAAATATTTTGAGAATCATTGTTTCTCGTATGGACACCCTACATAAATTTAGAAAAATCAAAATATAAATTAATATTTTGTAAATCCTACGCATAGAAACACGATAGGAGTTTCGCTCCCTGCTCGCCGATGAGCAAGCGGGGGCGTGGGGGTAGTGCCCTCAAAACAAAATCGATTTTAGATTTATGTTTAGTGGATCCATTTATTATGTGATGAAAATGGTTATGATAGGCTTATGTTTTGGGTCCATTTATAGTACTCTACATGTATAAGAGATCATTATACGAATTGAGCCGCTATAAAATATATTGAAATTTTGAAATTTTTTATAGGACGTAACCCTATTTTGGGTGAAATATGATAAACCTTTGAACCATCTCTTTTTTTTTTTGTGATCTTTCTGATTCGATTTACGATGTAACCTATTATGCCAAACTCTATACCAAGCACAACAAGAATGACTTGTCAAGGCCGAGCAAGCAAATCCAGACCTCAAACCACAATCAATTCGGTCTGATGCATTGTCAAACATTATTCCAAGAATATACGGAGTTTGTCAGTCGAGCATAGTTTAAACGATGCATGCTGTTTCGTGCCTGAGGATTTCGAATAATCCCGGATGAAGACACGAGTTTGCAGTGTGCAGGCATGGCACATGAATAAATGAAAGAAAAGAGAATATTATCTCATCCAAATTATATACCCAAGTCAATGGTCTCGGTCGGCCAGCTCTCCACGCCTTTAATCTTCATCAATTATACCGGAGGGGTCCTCCAATGACCTTAGCCTTTTTGGTCCATCATATTGATTCCAAGGCCACATGCACTTTAGGGGTTTAAACATCAATGAATAAAGCCAATTTTGCCTAAACTTTCGAAGGCCAGTCCCATTAGTAAAATCTCGAAATCGTTTCATTGTCTCCATGAAAAGAAATTAACCCTCCTTTTGTTGTTATCATGAAAATGTAATGCGCGATATCAATACTGGCAAATTACGCTAAAAACGTGATTATCGATTGGCCATAATCGTTGCGGACAAACATGTTTTCTTTGACCCGAGATTAAGGCAATCTCGTTAGTTTTTGCAGCCATTGATTTTGTTCGATCTCTGCGGAGTCGGCCTCATCAATTCACGGATAGATCACGCGTTGATCGCTCGCGTGGGATCAGCGCCTATCGGCCTGTTTGTCTTCTCGCCGAGTCACCATCATCATTCGTCACATCACCCTCGATCGCCCCCCACCCCTTCGGGCGCGTGGCACGCACTCTCCGGCGTCGGTCAGTTCCTCGGTGAAATTGAAAAGATTCGAGTGGGCCCGACCGGGCTTTTGTCTGGACGTGGAGGATCAACGTGGGGGCCCTCCCGGGGTCCGTCCAAAATCGCTCCGCGGTCCACTTGCGTGGACGCGTCTCATCATCTTGCCAACATGTCTTCTCTTTTCGAGTTCATCATCTTCTGTAATTCTTAGTACTTTTTTTTTCCCTCCAACGATTCCATAAGAAGAGGGGGTTGGAAACGAGCAAACGGGTCAATTGAAATTGCTTCGTTTGGGGTTCAATGGTGAATTCGTTGAGGTCCATTGATTCCGTCATTGGATTCATCGGGATCGAAACTCTTTTTCACCACAAATATGAAACACCGACGATGATTCTAATCGACACTTGCTTCTTTTTTCCTTTTATTCAATTTCGAGATTAATCCCTTTAGGAGCCTCGGAAATATATGAAAGTATGTAAGAATCAAATGACGCTTTTCAATCATCCATTTGAGCCGACTAACGAACGCGATAGGCATTGCTTTGCAAAGGTGAATCATGGATGGGTTGAACCTATGGTTTCTTTAGGCTCATGGTGTCATAGCTGTGATCCACTAGAATCGACATGGTGCTTTCCGGCCGTCCTCAAATTTCATCTCCGTCCACTACCACACCCTTCATTTTTCTTTATCTCTTCCCCCCCTTCTTTCCTCCCACTTTTGAAGCGGCAGTTGAAAAGCGACCAAATAATTGTGATTCTGAACCATTTGGTGCCCTCTCACCATCCCTCCTATTGGATCCTTGGGATCGTGGGGAGGGGGCCATGGATTTTCAACTGTGTGCATTTCAGCGTTCACACACGAATGCCTCGTCCACTTAAGGGAAAAATTCATGAAGCCTGCGGATAATGACAAGGCGAAAGTTTAACCCCACATAGTTAGTCGAGTGGGGTGAGCAATGTCGTGGCATCACTCAAGACTTGAAAAGAGAACGTTGACGTAGGTCCATGGCAACGGGGGTAGAAAAGAGCAGTACTCCTCCTTCGAGCTATATGAATTTGGTCATACTATTGAATCGGTAAGTTACATGATCGGAGTAAGTCATGTGATTGGTTTTCAATAGAAGATGATCATATAAAAACGGTCTTTTCACCATCATGTCATGGACCTTATAAAATAAATCGATAAGCTATGAAAATTTGTGTAATATATAATATCTTGTGAAAAGTAGATACATTCCATGTAATAATACTATTGCTATCGACCCTTATAAAGTGTCAATAGTCAAATGCCTCACGCCTTTGGTACGTGCAAATAGAAAGGTTTTTATAGATGTGTGAGAATTGACTTTTGACGCTCTATGAATGCGTCGATATGGAAGAAAAAACGGGACTCTAAACCGGGGGTGGGGGCGCTTCTCGAATTCTGTTCTTTAATTGGCTTCGTCACTTAACATATCACACGTCGTGGTCGTCGGTAGCTAACATTTGTATCTTCTCGGACAATTTGTGGTCTTAATTTCCCGAATTGTCCCGTCCTAATAGACAATAACATCATCCCGCGTGCTTGCTCTTACGTCAAGCCAAGGTAAAACCAGAGCCGTCGAGCCTACACGCGGGCGCCAGTTACGAAGGCGCGTGGTTCTGTTATTTCTGTTACTTTTCATAGACCAGACCCACCTCTGGTTTCTCCTTCTGTCTCTCTTTTTGCTGTTTTCTCTGCACCTTTCTTTCTTTCTTCCTCGTTCTCCTTTTCCCAATTTTCCTTACGCCTTGGCCCATGAATCCCTCTTAGCAATCGCTTGTCATCATCGTCACTTGTCCATTTAACAAAAAGTTCTCTCCTTTTGATTGGTTGCTGCGGGTGCGATTCATATAAACCCAAACGATCCACAACAAAAGCCGTTGCGAACATGTGTTGCGCATACGTAGTTTATTCCCTCTTCCTCTTTTAAATATATAGAGAGGACGCTTGAAAAGTTTCTGGTGCTGCTCTTTTCGTCTCCCAAGAGAATCCTTTGCAGGGGATGCTTTGATGATCCCCTGAGTCATGTGGGTTTCTCTCGGCATCAGCTGCGAGGGGAAACAAGAAACGGAGAGCTCCCTTGTGTTTGACTCAGGTAATAAAGAAGCGCCTTTTCTTTTTCATGGTTCATTTTCTGAATTCTTGTTCTTGATCAAGAATGAAGAAGATTGCAGATGGTTTTTGGCCCCTCCGGTTTCTGGGTTCTTCTTTGTCTCCCTTTCTTCTTCTTTTTCGGTATTTGTTTTTATGAGCATTAAGATATGCGTAAATGGTTCTTTTCATGCGAGTTTGGTCGTGTTCGAAGGAGAAAAACTAAATCGATGAGAGCTTTGATCATGGTGTTGTGGTGGTCAGTCTAATCTTGAGGTACTTATGAATGAACAGGATTTGAGATGAAGGAATGAGAAAAAAAGAGAAGGTTTCTGTCTCATCACGGGGTTCTTTAGAAGTTCTTATCATCCATTCTGAGCTGGAACTGCCAAAAGCGAATTACCCTGCTTTGCGGGTTGAAAGCATGATCGCCGTCTGTGCTTGATGGAAGGAGAGGGACATCCATATTGCTGAGCAGAACCGAGGACAGTGATTTTGTGCAATTAAATAGCCATGGAGGCGCCAGCTGGGCAGCCAAGCCACCCGAGGAAGAAGATGACCAAGCAATTGACGGGGAAGCGGGATGATACGCCCCTGCATTCTGCGGCGAGAGCAGGAAATCTGCCTGTGATAACGGAAATCATTTCTAAAGCTGGTGAGGCAGAGTTGAAGGAATTGCTGGAGAAGCAAAATCAAGCTGGCGAAACTGCCCTTTACGTTGCTGCCGAATATGGCTATGTTGATGTTGTGAGGGAGATGATCAAGCACTATGATCTAGCCAGTGCAGGGATCAAGGCAAGAAATGGCTTTGATGCGCTACACATTACTGCCAAACAAGGGGATTTGGGTATGTTTCTTCTGTGTAATGATCTTTTAGCTATCTGGCAAATTTGGTTTGTCATTGTAAGGCATATTAAAATCAATTGTCTTCACACTCTCTCAGAAATACTAACGATACTCTTGGAGGCGCATCCGGAATTGGCAATGACAGTGGACGCGTCAAATACGACGGTACTTCACACGGCTGCGACGCAAGGCCATATCGGTGTGGTGAACGTGTTGTTGGAGGCCGGAAGTGGGTTGGCAACAATAGGGAGAAGTAATGGGAAAACAGCGTTGCATTCAGCCGCTAGAAATGGGCATTTGGAGGTGATAAAGTCACTTCTTGATAGAGAGCCTAGTATTGTGACTCGTGTAGATAAGAAGGGGCAGACGGCATTACACATGGCTGTTAAGGGCCAGAGTGTCGAAGTAGTGGATGTGTTGATAAGAGCAGATCCATCTTTAATCAACACGATAGATACTAAGGGCAACACCTCATTGCACATAGCGGCGCGGAAGGGCAGAGATCAGGTAAATTTGCTGTTTCTACTATGTTTTGTTGATCCAAACATCATCACTGGAAAGTGTAATTCAGCTTTAAAGTAGGAAGGCATGGTGAGCTAAGGTAGTATGACTACGAATTGTCTAAAGCTCTAACAACAGGATTTAAATTTTTTTGGGGGGCTGCATTAACGATCCAGTTTGCTCTTGGAGTCTTGATACAGAAAAAGAATTTTACAAATTGTAAGTAAATACATGGATTTTGGAAGATGTCATCTAGTCATTTCAGATATACATGTTAGGCTAGGCCATATTAGGCGGCTCATCTATTATTAGGATTGACCTGAAAATACGCTGTGAAGCCTTTTCATGATCCAAAGAGCCAAATTTGTCGTTTCTGTTTATGACAATGTGAATGCTAGCTGTAAACACTAGTTACTAGTTAGCTAGTTACTTTTGTTTTATTAAGGGAATGAAGCCCACGTATTGCTATACTTTGCTAAAAGCACTTTCAATTTCATTGATTCATGATTGATGATACTTATGTGGGTTGGTTTGGGTAGAACTGCTTATTGACTTCTGCCTATAATATTTGATTAAATCTTCTAAATTACTGGCTCATCTAATAACCGGACAGCTTGATTGTCTCAGTAGGAAATCAAAGCTGGATAATGAAAACGAACCCATCTTTCTCTCTTAATTCAACGTATGTTTTATTTTATCACCCTGCATTGCTTTTAAACAAGTATCTGCGGTATTGTCAAATGAAGCAAAAACCCAGCCTGCTTTCATGGTGATAGAAAATAAGAATATATGACCATCCTACATGTGGAATTAAGTTGTTGGGCTAGCATTTTGACCAATTCTTCAATTAAGTTATTGCTTCGACACCTCCATGTTTAACTTCCAGATAGCATCATTTCCATGTCTAAGCAGAGGGAAAGATAAGCATCCTAAGATCTTAAATCTTACAATACTCTGCAGATTGTTCGGTTGCTGCTCGGTTGCAGTGAAACTACCACAGGAATTATTAACCGGTCTGGTGAGACAGCCCTTGACACAGCAGAAAAAATGGGTCACTCCAGTGTTGCGGCCATTCTCAAGGAGCATGGCGTGCAGAGTGCCAAGGCCATCCAGCCACAAGCAACCAGTGCTGCTCGTGAGCTGAAACAAACCGTGAGCGACATAAAACATGAAGTCCACTACCAGCTTGAGCACACTCATCAAACAAGAAAACGTGTCCAGGGCATCGCCAAGCGCCTCAACAAAATGCACGCGGAAGGCCTCAACAACGCCATCAACTCGACCACCGTGGTGGCTGTCCTCATTGCCACTGTTGCTTTCGCGGCCATCTTCACTGTCCCAGGCCAATACGTGGATGACCCTACTGATATTCCCCCTGGTTTATCTCTTGGGGAAGCTAATATTGCTCTGCAAATTCCGTTTGTAATTTTCTTTATTTTTGACTCGGTTGCTCTCTTCATATCCCTGGCTGTGGTGGTGGTCCAAACGTCAGTCGTGGTCATCGAGAGCAAGGCCAAGAAGCAGATGATGGCGATCATTAACAAGTTAATGTGGCTGGCCTGCGTGCTGGTCTCAGTGGCGTTTTTGGCACTCTCATTTGTGGTGGTTGGTGAGAAAGAAAGGTGGCTGGCGATTGGGGTGACCATCATAGGGACAACCATTATGGCCACTACTCTTGGCATGATGATTTATTGGGTCATTAGGCATCGAATCGAGGCCTCTAACATGAGGAACATAAGGAGGTCTTCATTGGGAAGTAGGTCGAGGTCTTGGTCGGTTTCAGCGATGTCGGATTCGGAGATCCTCACTAATGAATACAAGAAGATGTACGCCATATAAATAAATAAATAAATCAGGCAGAGAAGAAGACTTAAGATCTTCTCAGCTCAGGAGGATAGCATGTCTCTTTCCTTCGGATATATTATGATGTGCCTGTGATGGAGGCTGAGAGTTATCGCTCTGATTAGCTCCAGAAAGTTATGGCTGTCAACATAAAGATTTACTAAATGCTGAGTGTTCAGCTTAATGGGATCCCGGAGGCATCCTCTTTTCTCGAGATGTAAAGTTGTGTATTCAGTGTACATACTTGCTGTGGTACAACTCTCTGGGTTCAGCATCGATGGTTTTAAATGGATCTTGCATTTAGAAGAGAACTGCTTCTGTGCAGTTACTGCTTATTCACTATCACTCATGCCCATAATGTGCCAATAATCCTGTCATGATTTGATCGTGCATACAGTTGACCATAGAAATGGACCCCTTTCATTGAACATCTCTTTTCCTGAAAAAATTCAGTGAAAGATGTTTTCTTTTGTTCCCTCGAGCTATTTATTTATCACTTGACGCAGAGTTGCATCTTCTTGGATATTCTTTCAGAAAATAGCAGTGCGGCATTGTGAAGATAATAAAAAAAAAAATAGACAGAATCTGGTGAGGAGGCCAATGCTAGAAATAAACTGAGGACTATATTTTCCTGCATTGTACATCGAGAATTCATCCCAATTCCTGCATACAGGTTGCATTTTGGCGTGTCCCTTTGAAGTTGATATCAAAGGATTAGACTTGTACAGCTTGACGGTACTGAAAAATCCGAAACAGAATAGTTGTGTTTTTGGGTCATCTGGTTGTCGTCTCACTTTGTTTTCAAATCATTTACAGCTTTGCTATACACGAGACAGGTTCTCAAAGGAAGCCCAGATTCCATCAATTTTATAGGAGCAATGCGAGGGCTACGAGGCAATCATTGTCTAAGATCTGAGGGTGACAAAATGGAATAAGTCGAAAAGGGAATGCATCAGGTGATCATACTGGTAAATGTAGCCTCAAATCTTCGTTCTAGTCAACTAGATTAAAGCATCTGCCAGAATGACTTCACATGGACCGATATTTGTTTTCTTTTAACTGTCTATTACTGTATAAAAGCCTGCTTCAGAACCCCAGTGATTTGATGGACTGGAAGAAGAGAAGCTCAAATGGAGATTGGCCTGCTGTTCTTCCTGGTTTTCTTCGCTCTGAGAGTTATGTTTCAAGGTACTCAGTTCTCATGTATGGTTGAGTTTCAACATATCTGTGTTCGTCGAGGGCTAATCTCGCCTTCACATATAAATGAATGTATTTAGGAAAGAGAATTTTTCCCCCAGAACTCACCGTAATAACATATAGAACCACACTGGACCCGGCAATGTTCGCTGCACTACTTCGACCGACTCTCTTTACCATATCGGAAATAGAATGAGCTTATACCACTTCTTGAAATCATGACGGATTTTCAGTCCATCCTTTTGAGCGTCACTTGATATATAAGTACAATACTCCTTGATGAATACACGCCTGCAATGTCAGATACAATAGCCCCGTTGCGGATAGAGTGCGCGTCAGAAACAAGCTACGATACCGGAGATGGAATTCTTTGGCGCATAGATTCATATTTCGTCAAGACAGATCGAAACGTGCAGCTCTCTAATGGGAATCTCAGCACGGAACGGCATATCAGTACGCTCAAGTTCTTCCTGGAGCAATACCAAAAGTGTTACTTGTCACACCCCACTTTCTCTCTCTCCCTCTTCTCTTTCTCCTCTCCCTTCCCCCATGCGCTGAGCCGCCCTATTTCCCCGTGCTCCTTTGACTTTTCCCTCTCTTTTCTTTTTCTCTTCTGCCACACGTTTCCCCCCTGCAGACTTGCCCCCCCCCCCCCCCTCTCTCTCTCTCTCTCTCCCCCTTTCCCTTCCCCTTTCGGTCTTCTTCTTTCTTCGTTATTCTATCTCTGCATTTTCTGCTCGTCGAGCTCAACTCGGTTGCTTCTGCTCCTTCGTGTGATGCGTTTGCCGCCCGAGCTCCACCTCAATCATCCACGTCGCTGCACGCACGCCGCTTCCACTTGCTACCTCGCGACCCACGACGACGCTGCTTCCTCCGTTTCGTTCCACCTTCAAGCCACTATTTCTGTCCAGCCGTCCCCAGCACCACCCACGGGCCGTTCGGCCACTCAGCGCCGTTTTGAGCCACCCCCGACCAGCGACAAGGCCACCGTCGCCGTTCAACCGTCGTCTCCGGCCCCGATCAACCAAGTGCAGGCTTGAATCGGGTATGGGACCCCTCGCCGGAGCATCACCCGCCTCCGCCACCTCTCCCGAGCGCTTGGCCACGTCAGCACCGCCAAGAATCGCCACCGCCGCCCTCACCGGAGTCTCGCCAGAGGGTTGTCGGAGACTCGCCGCAACCCTCGCCGGCGCCGGCGCGGGGGCCCTGAGCGCGGGCCTCCCTCCCGATGCTTGAGCCCAAACTTGGTGAGCCCTAGTCAGCCCAACCTGGCCTAAAGAAAAAAAGAAAAAGGAAAAGAAGAAAAAAAAAAGAAAAAAGAAAAGAAAAAAATGAAAGAAAAAGGAAAATAAAATAAAGATAATCCGCGGACCGCCATCAGTAGCTTGAAGACGTAAATTGAGGTGAGTAGATCTCCTAAACCTTAATTAGGCATGTAATTATTAGGGTAATTTTGTGGTTTTTATTATGTGATTGGCTGAAATGGATTGATTATGGTCGGGTACCGAGTACCTAAAAATGTTGCGATTGGATGGATCAACGGTGAGGCTAGTGGGGCCTAGTCATTATTTAGATGTCGAAGGGATGCAATGGAAGGTCTATGGGACTGAGGCTTGCAATGATCGAACAATGAAGGAGGATGATTCAAGTAGACTAGTTATGGTCTTAGGTCGGTTGTGGACGGCTTTAATTTAATTATTGTGTAATTTATTTAATTATTAGTTTATTTGTGCAATTTATTTAATTATTGATTTATTGTGCAATTTATTTAATTATTGGTAATTTATTTAATCATTGTAATAGATTTTGATTGGTGAGATGATTAGGCTTAGTGCTAGGTCATGACTAGGGTTTAGTAGACTTGGAGATGGAAGAGCTCGAAAAAGAGGAAGAGCGAAGAGGAGCTTGTGGACGACGAGCCAATGCAGGCTATGCAGGACATGGTGATGGGTTGGCACCAGGTGTTCGACCAACAGTTGCAATTAGCGGATCTCCCACCCAAGCCTGAAGACAAGGGATGGATCATCGATAAGGTCGAGACAGCCTCTGGAAGGGTAGCGGAGAAGCATAAGACCACCATGTGGGAATGGAATCCCATACTCAGGAGGTGGATTGATCACCAGTACTGGGAGCGCTACGAGGGTGAGGTCAGGGGCCCATTAGTCTTCCACCAGGGGCAGCATAAGGCACCGACATGGGTGTTTGACTACTGGAAACCTGACCTGGGTTATGGCGACCAACCCGGAGGCACAGTTATAGATCCCTAAGATAGTTGGTCTAGACTGACCTTGTATAGTCTTAGGTTAGGTTCGTTGTACCCCCCATGATGCCTGGAGGGTTGCTTTTCCCTAGTTAGTAGAGTTGATAACCCTTTGTTTGGTCTTCGATGATTGTATCAAGTATATTTAAGGGTTGCAAACTCAGTTTTGTAATTATACAGTAGCGGGATGTACCAAGTCGGTTAGTACAGTGTTATGTGTATGCTCTTTTTGGATGGGAATCTTGGAATGTAAATTATTACATTTCGTGTGCCTAACTTTGATTTTCAAAGAGGACCGACGATTTGGATCAAGGAAAGTCAAACTATAGGGATGTGCATGCGCATCGATCTCGGGGCGTGACAGCCTAGTTTAATGGTGCGCGTGCACAGCCATGTAATTTGACTTTCCTTGATCCAAATCATCTCGGTCCTCTTTGAAAATCAAAGTTAGGCACACAAAAGGTAATAATTTACATTCCAAGGTTCCCATCCAAAAAGAGCATACACATAACCCTGTACTAACTGACTTGGTACATCCCGTTGCTGTACAATTACAAAACTGAGTTTGCAATCCTTAAATATACTTGATACAATCATCGAAGACCAAACCAAGGGTTACCAACTCTACTAACTGGGGAAAAACAACCCTCCAGGCGTCATGGGGGAGTACAACGAACCTAATCTAAGACTATACAAGGTCAGTCCTATAGATCAATCTAGACCAACTATCTTAGGGATCTATAACTGTGCCTCCGGGTTGGTCGCCATAACCCAGGTCAGGGTTCCAGTAGTCAAACACCCCTGTCGGTGCCTCGTGCTACCCCTGGTAGAAGACTAATGGGCTCTCAGTACTGGTGATCAATCTACCTCTAGAGCTTGGGATTCCATTCCCAAATGGTGGTCTCATGCTTCTCCACTACCCTTCCAGAGGCTGTCTCGACCCTATCGATAATCCATCCCTTGTCTTCAGGCTTGGGAGGGAGTTCCGCTAATTACAGCTGTTGGTCGAACTCCCGGTGCCAACCCATCACCATGTCCTGCATAGCCTGCATTGGCTCGTCGTCCACTAGCTCCTCTTCTGGCTCTTCCTCCTCTTTGAGCTATTCTATCTCTAAGTCTACTAAACCCTAGTCATCACCTAGCACTAAGCCTAATCATCTCACTAATCAAAATCTATTACAATGATTAAATAAATTACCAATAATTAAATAAATTGCACAATAAATCAATAATTAAATAAATTGCACAAATAAACTAATAATTAAATAAATTGTACAATTAATAAATTAAGGTCGTTTACAACCGACCTAAGACCCTAACCACTCTACTTGAATCATCCTCCTTCATCGTTCGATCATTGCAAGCCTCAGTCCCATAAACCTTCCATTGCATCCCTTCGACATCTAAATAATGACTAGGCTCCACTGGCCTCACCATTGATCCATCCAATCACAACATTTTTAGGTACTCAGTACCCGACCATAATCAATCCATCTCAGCCAATCACATAATAAAAACCACAAAATTGCCCTAATAATTCTACTAAGACAAATAACATGCCTAATTAAGGTTTAGGAGGTCTACTCACCTCAATTTGCGTTTTCAAGCGACTGGTGGCGGTCAGCGGATTTTCCCTACTTTTTTTCCTTGTTCTTTCATTTTCTTATTTTCCTTTTTTTTCTTTTCTTCTTTTCCTTTTTCTTTTTTTCTTTGGGCTAGGTTGGGCTGACTAGGGCCCACCAAGCTTGGGCTCAAGCATCAGGGGGGAGGCTCACGCTCAGGGCCCCCGCGTCGGCGCCGGCGAGGGTTGCGGCGAGTCTCCGACGACCCTTCGGTGAGACTCCGGTGAGGGCAGCGGTGCTGACATGGCCAAGCGCTTGGGAGAGGTGGCAGAGGCAGGTGATGCTCCGGCGAAGGGTCCCATACCCGATTCATGCCTGTACTTGGTTGATCGGGGTCGGAGACGACGGTTGAACATCGATGGCAGCCTTGTCGCTGGTCGGGGGTGGCTCGAAACTGCACTGAGTGGCCGAACGGCCCGTGGGTGGCACTGGGGTGGCTGGACAGAAATAGTGGCTCGAAGGTGGAACGAAACGGAGGAAGCAACGTCGTCGCGAGGCAGCAAGTGGAAGCGGCGACGTGCATGCAGCGACGTGGACGATTGAGGTGGAGCTCGGGCAGTAAACGCATCACACGAAGGAGTAAAAGCAGTCGAGTTGAGCTCGACGAGCAGAAAATGCAGAGGAAGAATAACGAAGAAAGAAGAAGACGAAGAAGAAGACCGAGAGAGAGAGAGAGAGAGAAAGATGGGACGGGGGGGGGGAGGGACAAGTCTGCAGGGGGAAAACTTGTGGCAGAAGAGAAAAAGAAAAGAGGGGGAAAAGTCAAAGGGAGCAGGGGGAAAAATAGGGGGGCTCGGCGCACAGGGGAAGGGAGAGGAGAGAGAGAAGAGGGAGAGAGAGAAAGTGGGGGTGTTACATTACTCTTTATCGGCAATCCTAAAAAATGGTTACCACGACGGGTTGAGATATAAATATCTTAGTGAGCCAACCCCCTAACCCAAAACTAGGTTTGTCAGTTGCCCTAAGGTCCCTAATCGCGTCTCACATCTTCTTAGTCACCTAGAATTTAATATTTCCTCACCCTTCCATAGCACTTGCTCACCCATATAATTTCTCTTTTGCGCTCATTCTATTCGCAAATCTCCTAGTCCGTCACTCAAGTCCAGTCTAAGCTCAAGTCCCGTCGTTTCAGACTAATCACGTAGTCTAGGTAACCAATCAATTGCAATATTAAATAATACGAAAAATTTAAATAAATAAATGCTGTAAATAAATAAATAAATTGTAGAAATAAATAAATAAATTGCATGACTAAAGAAAATAACTAAAGCCGTCTAATACTGGCTTATAATCCAATTCGTTCCTCGAAGTCTCAACGTCACCTTCGCAATCCAATAATCTCGGCCAATAATTCTAAGTTACCCGTCAAATAATAATAATAATAATAATAATAATAATAATAATAACATGCTAATAATAATAACTAATAACAATAGTGTTAATAACAATACTAATAATAATAATAATAATAATAATAATAATAATGTTAAACATGCCAATAATAATAATAAACAATAATAACTAGCGCACATGCATGCCTAATCACGATTTAGGAAGTTCCCTCACCTTAGATTGCAAATCCACAAATCACGTTGACGGTCCATGGATTTAATTTTCCTTAATCCTTTTTATTTTCCTCTCTTTTCTTTCCTTCTTTCCTTCCTCTATTTCTTTCTTCTTTTCTTTCTTCTTTTCCTCCCTGCGGCCGAACTGACTGGAGTCTCCTTGAACTGGGCTGGCCGAAGCCCACCAGCTGGGCCCAACACGCATGTGGCCCACGTGCACGATCGGGTCGTCCGAGCAGCCAAGGAAGAGGTGAGTTGGGTTGAGCAAGTTTAGCTTGGTTTTTGCTTCAATTCGCCCTACACAGTGAAAATCGAGAGCTGAGGTGGGTTGAGCTTTGTAGAGGATATCCATACGAGTCCAGTGACACCAACCACGGCAGCTAAGGTGGTCGGAGGAGGGAGAATTTGATCTTTGAAGGTGGAGGGTCGATGGTGAGAATAAATCGGAAAGGGGGGTGGCCTCCCATTTTTGTCCAAATTGATTCCAACCAGCTCATAATCTACCCTTATAAACATCATACAAACCTATTGGAAGCATCGATTTAGGATGGATAGGTCTCGAACAGCGAATTGAAGAAACTAGGGTTTCGGGCTCAAGAATTTGGGGCAAAATACAATCAAGAACAAATTAACCAAAATCGGACCAAATCGAGTGAAATCAGAGGCAAAACAAGGGTTTAACCATGTCTACAAATCCATTGGAACCAACTAAACGAGCCATAGATCGAAGAAAATGAAATAAATCGCAGTTTGCAGCTTGAAGAACTCACCCAAAAAAATAAGGAAACCAAGTTGTAGGGGAGGTTGTTTCGGGGGCTACCGGAGGCGAAGGGGCTCGAGTCGTCGGCGACGGTTGGCGGCTACTTGAAGATGGAGTCTCCACGATTCCAACGGCACCAGTCACAGCTCAAACGGAGATCCGAGGTGAGAGAAACACGACTTCAAAGACAGATACTCGAGCGGAAGAAAAATAGAGGCTCACAGCGTGCGGGGGAAGTTTCGTTATCGGACATGACCCACGGCGAGCTCCCATTTTTCAAGGTCACTTCCGGCCGGTTCCCCAGGGTTGTTGCAACAGACCCAGGCGAATGGACGGGCGTCTCGCCGGTGTGGGACCCGCACGGCAAGCTTCCCGATCGTCCATGCCGCGCGAGTGAGAGCAGGGGAAAACGTAGGAGAGAGGGAAGAAGGAGAGAGATAAAGTGGGGTGTTACATTACTCTTTACCGGCGATTGCGTAAAAAAAGTATTTCATTAGGGCAATGTTCTCATATGGGAATTATGATGGCCTTTCAAGGCCAAGACAATCGTCGAAAAAGTCCTCAACCTTTTGTAACTTTGTTGATTCAGTCTTAAATTTTTTTTTTACCAATTCAGTTCTAAACATTTTGCAACTTTACCATTTAATTCCTTCCGACATAGACGTGATGTGGCCCGATCGGGTATTGCTAGTGACGACGTGGCGATGATGTGGCACAAAATGACGTAGTTTTGGCAAATACCAAATTTTTGCTCCAAATCAAACCCTAGATTTTGCCCCAAATTTGTGCTTGTCCCAAAACCTAGCTTGCTTTTGCCCAAAATTCGTGCTTGCCCCCAAATTGAAGAACGCAAGAAGTAGAATCAAGAATAATACATTAGCAAGAGGATTAGGTTAATCCAACACATCTTGTGCTGCTGGGGGCAATGTGTTCGACGAAATGCTTGAATCCATTATGTCTAACAAGAAAGATTTCGCTTTCAGGGAGCGTTCGTCAAAAGAGGAAAAGGTCGGAGATAGTGCCGTTGGTTTGTCACATGCTTTGAGTTCATGTGTGTCCGCGCATGATCTTGAAGGCAGCGTTCAATACCATTGTTTGGCGATGAGATATGGGTATCTTGCCAAGGTCTATGTGTGGCGTTCTCTGATAACCTTGTATGGTAGGTGCGGCGAACTGGGAAATGCTTGTAAGGTGTTTGCAGAAATGTCTAGGGTTCGATTTTGGGGCAAGCACGAATTTGGGGCAAATATAGGGTTCGGTTTGGGGCAAAATTTTGGTATTTGCCAAAACTACGTCGTTTTATGCCATGTCGTCGCCATGTCGTCGCCGGCAACAATTGATTGGGCCACGTTACGTCCACGTAGGCTTTTTCCGGAGAAAAGTCGTCGGAATGACTTAAATGGTAAAATTGTAAAAAGTTTAGGACTGAATTGACAAAAAAAATAGGACTAAATCGGTAAAATTACAAAATGTTTATCACTTTTTTGACAATCGTCCCTTTCAAGGCCTTCAAGCTTTGGTCTCAAGTTCGACGTCAACAAGTGGACCACCGTGTCAAACTCAACTGCAAAACCTCAATACTGCGAATTAATATGCACGAGTGGGGGTGATTTCATAAGCATCTGTTTGGCTCGGACTCACAGAGAAAAATGACAAAGGACTATCGAAATTTTCACCTTTTCGACGTGGCACCACATCGGAGCCACATGTTTGGTGCCACGTGTCTTAAGGAAGTGATAAAATATCAACTCAGCACTTACCGTTAGCCAAATTGGATATGTGATTAAACAGATGTACTTTTTTACATCAATTTAACAAGTTTAAGAAATTGACTTATACTCTTTGAAAGTTTTAAGGCTCTATTGCATTTTTATGATAAGATTTATGGCTTGTGGCACACTTATGTTAAAATAAAAGGAAAGTTTACACCATAGGCATCCTAAATATTTTAGCAACACTATATTCTTACCACCAATAAATAGTGTATGTGCTTGTGTTATAATACAATTGATCTTCACATTTTAATTTTAGACCAAATCCAAATGCATGAAGAGAGATAGTGTTTGGGCATTACGTCTTAATATTAATCTTTCTCGTGATTTGCGTGAAAGGAGAGTATTCCAAATTTAAGGGATAAAATTTTTTATAAGATGCTCTTGGTGGGAAAAAATGTAAATGAAAGGTACCACTGAATTGAATTGGGTCCATAAATCTAAGAAATAGGGAGAATTGTTGAGTGCCATAAAGTTCTTCGATAAATGAATGTGGCATTGGCTATGACATCAAAAGAACGATAACATCTGAAGCATCTTTGTAGTTGAATGCTACTGACTATTAACTGCTAGTGATGCAGAAGAAGAGAAATTTCATAGCTGAGTTCTTGCCGATCAAGCTTCTGTCTTTTAGGATGAAAACGTCGACGTGATTAGTGATTTGGCTGCCATGCTACGCAGATGCCTGTTTCCTCTGAATTTCTCGGTTGTGCCAAAGTTGTCCTGACTTAGGAAGACCCGGAGAAGACTTGCCATACTAAATTGTGCCTCGCACTCAATTCTTATCGCCTAAATTATTGTTATGATGAAAGAGACCAACGCAAGCTGCCGTCCATCACTGTCATGCGTGCCGTGGTAGAGATTGGAATGAATAGCCTATAAAATGAAAAGCAAGTAGTGAGACCAGATCTCATTGAATAGAAACACAGAGACAGAAGTGAAAATGGCACTCCAGATGTTCTTGTTAATGCTTCTCTTCATTGAAGTATCTCCTTCCCAGGGTAATACCGTACTCATCACCTGGTTTTTCCCATCTTTTTTCCTTTTCAAAGCTTATATTCAGTCCTGCATCTGATGATTTCTCATTCTATGTCCATCTTTGCATATCTTAAACACAAAACAAAGCAGCATCACTATTAAGAATTGATTGTGGGTCTCAAACTAGTTATGAGGCCAAAGATGGAAGCTACTGGAGCACCGACGATGAATTCGTGAAGGTCGGCAACGACATGCCCATCTCGACTGGTAGTTTCTCCAAGTGGACCCAACTCAACACTCTTCGAGTCTTCACGAAAGAGAAAAAGATTTGCTACAAATTACCTTCGCAACCGTCCATGCGGTATATGATCAGAGCGGCATTTTATTATGGCAACTATGACGGCCTCTCAAAACCGCCAACATTCGACCTGGAGTTTGACGGGAACAACTGGACTACCGTCGTCACCTCAAATACAGATCTGCAAAATAATGAATTGATTTACACATCAGGGGCATACAACATCAAGGTGTGCTTGATTCGAACCTCGGATGTTCAGTTCCCGTTCATCAACGTGCTGGAACTGTGGCCATTAGATGATGACATGTACGATGGTATGACCCGAGACATGGCTTGGCTCAGCAATTACCGCTACGACTATGGCGAAGTTGCTAACACTGTCGATGATTGGATTTTAGGGTAAGAAACTAAACCTAGAAATCTTCCTTACATTAATGATTCTGTTGATTGCCTCTTCAAATTTGGTGTTCAGATAAGAAACTGACTAATATGGAAAACATGAAAAGCCCCGTATGTTGGTATGTATCATGTTGATTGTTGAACCATGTGGATATGAGATCAGAAGAATCTATCTCTTCTGTTTTCTTTCTATTTTCTTTTGCTTGGTGAAGAACCCGTCTTTTCAAACTAAGACAATCATATAAGCTAACTGGGACGACAAAGATAAACGTTGCACACGAGGTTGTTTTTCATGGTTTCAGAGCTTAGTAAATGTCAATAAGTTAATTGTCTTAAAAGCATAACGACAGTCAATACCAGGGGAATTTCAAGATGGGCGGTGTCAATAACGGAGGGAACAAGACCCGTGTTTCTGTTCATTTTAGGCTGTCGAGTGGAGTGTGATCAATGCAAACTTCTGCATATTTCATGCGTTGACCATACCATTTACACCATGAAAACCTTGGAATTTTTCCTTACGATTCTCTTTTCTATGTGATGTAGCAATGTGACTTTTCTATGGACCATCGTACAGGTATCCTACTGATTCGTACAACAGAATATGGGTGCCGACTACTCCATCGGACCTGAATCAAACAAAAGCCTCCGGAACTTACGTCTATGATAACTGCGACAACAACGTGCCCGATGTTGTCATGTCCCAAATTGTTGAGGCGCCAAATTTAACGGACCCGATCAGCTTAATCTTTAGCATCAACAATGGGATCAATCTAGTTCACTACGTGACGGCCTATTTCACCGAGACCCATTCGCTAAACAATAACGAAAGCAGGTCATTTGATTTCTATGTGAACGACAAGTTCGTTTCAACGATGAACCCAAGGTACGAGTACTGCACGTCGGTGTGGGCATTTGTGCAGTCGAATGGCACTATAAATGTTCAGCTCCATGCGAACGAGAATTCAACGTTGCCTCCTTTGATCAGTGCCATTGAAGTGTACACGGGCCAAGCCATACATTATCCTAAGAGTAGTAAGTGGAAGAAAATCGGCGGCGGCGGCGGCGGCGGCGGCCTGCTCTTACTCATTTTGATTGGTTGTGGGTGCTATTGTTTCTGGAAGGGGAGAAGTCCAGACAATAGACAACCAGCCGTGCCTAGGCCCATTAATCAAGAGACGACGACGCACCAGATGACAACGATTCACCAGGAGGTCATTCAAGTCAGCCATAACCACAGTATGTGATGCAATACCCTAATCACATTAGTGGGAGCTGCTTTTTAGTTTTTTGGGGACTGAGTGTGTTCACATTCATGCATCTGTACACGATTTAGAAGAAAAAGAACAAAAACCAAAAACCTAGAAAACGAACTCAAACTTGATCAAGAAAAATAATGCTTGGAAGCTATGACTTGGGATATTTATTCGAATAAGGGAGATGTTATAATCCAAGAGTGATTATGTAGCAGATGATGCTCAAGTGATGATGTTGTACAAAATCCCAAAATTCAGAATATCATAATTGAATCAAATTCCTTCTTTTTATTTCCTCTCTCTCTCTCTCTTGTATAGCAAGTGAGTTATCATTTGACTACACAAAACCACAATATGGGAGATACAAATAGCATATACACAACGGCTTCCACTCCTAGCTACTAATGACAAACAGTCATCACCAGCTGGACATACAAGCAATATCACCAGCAAAGCCTCAGAGGAATCAAATCATTAAGAATCCTGCGTACACCTGATTCTTCACTTATTGCAGAGCTCCTCATCATCTTTCGACTATGCCTTTTCCCAACTTGATGAAGGACATTCGCACTCTAACAGAGAAATGAACATTGTTGATATCTCTGTCAACTGAAGGAGATGGTCCTTCATCAAGTGTCACATTTGCTTTCTTACCAGAAGAAATGAATTGCTGCCCCAGACTAGTTTAAATAGACTTCTAAAGAAAGACTTTCCCTTGAAAGCCTGTAAGACCCAAACAAATTCAGTATCCCGGTCTCCAGAGCTTCTACGAAGGATACTTGTATTCAGCAAAGATTGCCAAACAGCTCTAGAAAGAGAGACGCTCAAAGGAGAGATGAGCTCTAGAATCATGGGCAGAGCTACATAATGGACGTGTCATAAACAGTGCACCATCTATTCGTCCTGACAAGGTTAAGTAACTTGCCCAGAACAGCAAGCCAGGCAATAATCCCTAATTTAGGTACATTTGGACCAGACCAGATCAATCCATGTGCTATAGCACGTTAAAACCTCTTACCCTTTTAAGATTCCAAGCAACAATAGAAGTGAAGAACCCACTTCCTGAGCCCGTGGAAACCACCCTATCTTCCAAGGCATTCTCACATTCATTCTGAGTGATAGTTGCACCAAGGATCAGCGCTTCCGAGGATTCTGTTGTTCTTTAATGGTCGCACTGATTTTACTTTAACAGCAAAGCCTTTTTCTTCTTGGGAAAATTTTGTAGTGAACTAGAGAGAAAAAAAATTCAGGTATTGATGACATAGATGCGATGTTAGAAAAATCTGGTAAAGCAACTTGATTGCACATTGCAGCTCAGCCTGATTACTTCGTTCATCGACCAAGCTTTATTAAGAAAAGTGTCACTAAACAGTTCTCACTACCTTAAACAAAAACGACGATGAAGGAATCCATGAAGAGGAGGACGATCTAGAGTTTTTTATGTCTTGAGGGAGAGAGAGAGGGAGAGAATGGTATTATGGATTTCCACGGACAGAAACCAATGGAGGGTAAATGGTTACACTTGTATTAGTTTGGGGCTTTTGGTGACCAAAAAATTAGCTTGGGATAAAATTTGTCACAGTTATCGTAGCTTGGGGTAAATTTATCACATATATATCAGTTTTAGGCTTTTTCTAGTATTAAACCTTTTGATTTCCACGTAAACTTGCCACGTCAATTGTCACGAATAATTCAACTCAGCAATTTGTTGATAAAATCTAACAGAAATTAATGGAGGGTAAATTTATCATAGAAGCACCAGTTTGGAGCTTTTGGTTGTCAAAAAGTTAGTTTGGAGTAAGTTCATCATAGGTGTATCAGTTTAGAGCTTTTGTGGTATGAACCGCGACGTCAAATGCCATTGCTAGTGACGTGGTTTAGTTAATTAAAAATTGTACAATAAAATGTTTTTCTAAGGAAAGTCCTTTGTTCTTGTTGTGAAGTTCGGATTTCATCGAGATTGACACATTCGAGGGCTCGCTCTTCACCAAATGGCCGAAAAATAGAAGACAAAAGGAACCGGAAGGGAGGTCTTAGGATTGGAAGAGACAAACTAAAAAAGCTAAAATTGATTGTAATCACCAAAGATTGCAAGGCTCATCTACAGTTATTATTTAATATTCTATTGAAGGTTGCTTCTTCTTTAAGTTAGGATCGGCCATACATGTTTACAGAGACTTACTTTCTCCATGGGGTCACCGTTCTTGTTGTGGACGGTCGTTCTGATCATCCTTGGGAGAGGTCTTTCTCAATCCGGTAACAGGCCGTGATCTATCATCGTTCTTATTCAGCATGGTGTGTTATATGCTTCATTTTCAGAATGATCACTAGCAATTTTACGATTTTCCGAACATGTACTCGCGGTCCATAGAGAATGCATATCAGGAGAGGTTTTAGATTTTCCAGTTTTTGAGTAATTTGGTAATCTGTGAAAGATGTCTTGAGCAATTTGTAGATACCTGATGCAAGAGAAATGCATTTCCCATTTGGCTTCTGTAGCATCTTCTCAAATGTTGCCTTTTTATCTCTAATTTTGTGACCAACAGATGTGAGTATAGATTGTGGATCACAGGCTAGCTACAAAGAATTTGATCGCTATTGGCATGCCGATAATGGATACACCAAAACGGGCGAGAATAAAGCCGTCCAAGTTTACAGTTCACTCAATTCAATACGACTTGACACGCTTCGAGTCTTCACAAAGCATAAGAGGAACTGCTATACATTATCCACGGATGCCACTTCGACTTTTATCACAAATTTTACATATTTGGTAAGAGCGTCCTTTTACTATGGAAATTACGATGGCCGCTCGGACCCGCCTACTTTCAAGTTGGAGTTGGAGGGGATGGAATGGGCAACCATCGTGACCTCCAACACAAAACCGCAATTCTACGAACTGCTCTACTCTACCACAAAGTATAACGTCAGCGTTTGCTTGGTCCAAACAAAGCACAAGCAGTTCCCCTTCGTCAATGCCTTGGAGATGTGGCCGCTGTCGTTCCTGTCTCCCAGCTCCTATGATTTTGTAGACGAGGAAACGACTACTTGGCTCACAAGTTACCGCTACCGCTACGGCGCAGATGCAAATGATTGGATTCTTGGGTGAGATGCCGTCATCTTCATCATGAATCAAACGCATTTATAAGTAATTGCTACAGAATCCTTAGTCATTTTTTTATGGGAATTCTTCTCTTCCAATAGGTATCCTGATGATGAGGATGATAGAATATGGGAACCAAATACTCCGGCCGGCCTGAACGCGGTAAGCATCCCTTCCCATCCTTTTTGCTCGGAAGACAATCTGCCCTATTCGGTTCTAAGCCTAGCAGTCGAAGCGCCCGCCCCGATGAACACGATTGACTTGCCCTTCACGTTTAATGGGAGCCACGATTTCCAACACTACGTGAGAGCCTATTTCTCCAGCAAAATCAACGAATCGGAGACGAGGATGTTCGATTTCTACTTGAATGATGACTACATATCCACCATTGCCATAGACGACGATTTCTGTACAACCGCACACGCGCATGTTCACTCGAACGGCACTTTGAACGTCCACTTGCGACCCAATGACAATTCCAAGTCGTCACCATTCATCAGTGGCATCCAGATTTACACGGCCTTCTCGGGCGAAGCAACGAAAGAGAAGAAGAAGAAGAATCTGGGCTTGCTCATTGGGCTTCCTGTTGGGCTGATCTTGGGCCTAGGTGTACCGGGCTTGATTGTCCTCTTATTAACACTACGCAGACCCAAGACCAGGCCTACACAAGGACAGGCCGCGGCCACTGGTCAACAACAAGAAGCAGATCCTCAGCAAAGTGTTGGCGCACAGAATCCTGTCGCGCCCTCACAAAGTGGAGAAATCCCAGTGAGCAGTAACGGTAATGGTGATCAACACCGGGGAACCATGGGGTCGACGTGAAGGAGGTTGAAGAGTTACTTGAGCTTCATCACACTTCCATGAGAGCCTGAAACTGACCCAAGTCTTGATGAATTGATAACAATACACACTATTTATACTTCATGACCTTAGAGTTTTTAATGTTCATTTCTTCCAAGTTATTTAACCATTTACAATTACTTCTTCGATCAGTTTCCGATATTTGTTTTACGTAGCAAATGATGCTCAGAATCGTATTCCAAGTCCTAAAAACTAACGAGGCATCATTCTTAATGGGCCAGGTCTGGGTCAGCCCCTCAGCATCCCAACACTATGCACAGATATATAAGTTCGTAAATTAAGAGGAGAATCTACAATGTGGCAAAAAGAAAAGAAGGAATGTATATGTTCTTTTTCTTTTTTCTTTTTTTGGGATATAAGCAATAGGGACAAAGTCCGAGCATCACATTTGTTACTTTCCTAATAAAATTTGATCCACTCTGATCTGCCATCAACTAAGGAAGTTAAGCTTTCAATGGTTTATCTAATGCTAGAGTGTCGTTTAGTTAATAAGATTGAAGTAATCAATTTGCTAATCAATCTGCACATGAGTTTTCTTCTCTAACCCATCTACTCGTTTGACCTGTTGGAAACACTCAACAATATCCCAATCCGAGAAAAAAATAATGTTACCAAAATTGAGAGAGTTTAATCAACACCAATTACAAACAGCACATTGAGCCATTTTCGAACCGTGGAAATGTTGCACCATCTCCGTTCACCTCAAGCATGAGTCAAGCATACCAAAGAAATGACCATTCGACGTCCTTGTCAATCAATACCGTAGGAAATAGCAACCAGTTTCTGGGATATGACAGGGATGAGCTTCATGAACTACTTGATCTGCTTATTAAAACAAGATAATGACAACTCTGCCGAAGCTTTTGCAATGCTCAGAACCATCTGCTGTCTCAGAGCTCAGGAGTTCGACATCTCCTGGATCTCCCAACTCCAATAACGTCGTGCCTACTTTATGGTTGATGCTTTTCTATAGTATGGATGTATTCGATTGAAGGTGTTTGGAAACAACAGATATTGTACTGTGCTAAAAAGTAACAAAAGTCATAATGGGCAACCTGACTGCCTGTAAAGGGGATAATAGACGAGAATCTCTCGAGAATTCCGACTCATATATTCAAGGTTATTGTCAACGATAGTAAGGATCGATCATTGCCCTCATATTGCACCTATCAACCAGCAATAATAAATTTCAGATGCAGGAAAACAGAGGAATGCCGATGCATCACCAGCTGCAATAGCAACTAATCATTTATAAGTACATATCGGAAGAAATAGCAAGTAAAGAAAACAGAGATGAAGACCTGTTGGCGCACAGCTTTGCTATTTGCTCAGAAGCGCTTGACATATCTTTACACTTAGACACATCTTTTGGCCAGAACAATGACAAAAAATAGAACAAGTACTATAATCGAAACTGGTAAAGTAAAGTGGATTTAAATTCAGTTGTTTTGGTTGCCATGGTTGTCATTGTCTTGGACTTGTTCATAGACCAACTCGCTGACTTCGTTGCTCACTAGTTGATCCATGTTGACCTCCAACGCATTCATTGCTACTTGCCCCATTTTCCCTCCCATCTGGCCATTGTTTGCCATTGTCTGCGGTCCCCCATTACCCATGTTCGCTCCTCCTGTTTGCCCTAAGTTTGGACAAGAGAGACTAACATGAGCTAATGATGATCACTATGAACTAATGAAAAGGTTCTTTCTACATATGAAAAATGTGCTAATTACCATCATCATGTGCAAACTTTGGATTATTCGATATAGTGTCCCCATACATAAAGTTAGTGTTGATTGTTTAAGTGCCATGTAATTGAAGGATAGTGAGAATATCGATCGCCAGTGTAGAGTACATATTAATTGGACATGCGACTCAACTATTGAGAACTCATTAAAGGTTCAACCATAATGAATGAGTGTCAATAAAATTAGTGTGTCTGGTTTGAATTATGAAGTTTCAACCTGTGATTATACCTGCAGTCACTGCAGTGATAGCTGCTCTTTTGCGCTTCTGGTGGAGGACAATGGTGACCCCAACAATAATCCAGAAGACGAAGAAAGCAGAAATAGTACCACCAAGAATTGCCGGGAGCTTGCTACTCTTCTTGCTCGAGGATGTCGATGGCGTGTCTGATGATCTATCACCAGTACTTGTTCCATCCGTTTTGCAAGACTTGCCCGAGACGCACAGCTCTGGATTACCCGATACACTAATAATTAGGTTAGCAATGGAATGAGGGATCAGTTTTTAATCTAACAAGAACTCAGAAGTTTCCACCGAGAAGGTTCATTGTCGCTTGCTCTGATGTAGCAATTGCCTGGTAAAAATGACGAACATATAGAAGGGACATATAGAGTTGACTTACGTCAATTTAATTTTGTTGTTTTTGGACAGCGAGGAAGGGATCGGTCCAGTCAACTTATTATCGGCCAAGTTCCTAGAAAGAAATGCATCGAACTTCAGTTACCATATCTCAAACAAATCAAATAAACCATGTGAAAAATTGCATAGTTTTTATTGAGTCTCACAATTCTTTGAGATTCGGTAATGTGCCAAGAAAATCCGGAATGGATCCGCTCAAGCTATTATTGTGCAGATCTCTGGGAACACGATCACCAAATAGCACAGGACGTTAGTAACATGATATGGAAAAAGATAACGACATGTCTTGTTAGTATTCTCTGCTCGACTCACATCGTCACAAGTGCGTCCATGGAACTGAAATCTGGAAGCTCTCCCAAAAGATCATATCCGCTCAGATACCTGAGAATCCGGGCAGATTGACTAAATCATTGCTTCACCTTGTTTATATATCTTTAAAATCCTTTATTAGCACAAAGTTAGGGGGGGAAACGCTCTACAAGTAAATACGATTAAAAGAAACTTTAAGAAAAGTTACAATGCCGTCACGCGAGGCGTGGCACCGCTGCTGCAGTTGAGCCAATCCCAGGTATATGGAGAAGGGAGACAAGGATCTCCAGACCAGTCTCGTAAGTTGATAAATACAGATTGAAGAGAGGATAATCCATCCACTGATGAAGCCACAAGAAAAACACACGAGATTAGAATATCTGAAGCAAAAGGTATGATGTAAACTGTCTCATCCTAAGGGTGAACAAATGAGTATAGAGTCTCATGAGCATATAGAAAAAGGAAATGAATTCTTTGTGCTAATGAAATTGATTGGCCCATGCTTATAACATTTGTTGGATCATATTATAATCTTTTGAAAAATGCAGAGGCGCGTGTCTCTAATAATTTCAAATGGAGTGAAATTTCTAGAGCATAATGTTACATGGTATCCAGAATCAGTTGAAGAATACTGACCGTCTACACTGTTCGTTCCATTAGTGACAACATCAACGTAGAACACTTCCATGGCGTTTATGAGCGGAGGAAGAGTTGAATCCGAGGTTGCTACCAAGGAAAATGAGGTGTTGGAAGAAGTGCTTAATTTAGTGAGCGACAGCTCATTGACGGTTCCATAAGGCGGGACAATAATTCTCGGGTCCGCCATAGGCTTGTCGTTGGCATAAAGCTCGAATAATCTCTTCTGAGTCGTGTCCAGCTGAGTGACTTCGGAGAAGTACAAGTTTATGTAGATGGGGACTGCTTTCGCTGGAAACCCAATGGTTAATTGAATGGAGTCGGATGCTTTAGATGTCGTGACTGCATTCCGCAACACTGCTTCTGGAGGATCGTCGTCAATGGTTGTGTCTATGGATGATGCATCGCTTGTGACCACAGTCAATCCGGTCCCTATGGCCGCGGATTGCCAGATCCGGTCATAAGCATCCTCCGGGTACCTGCGAGCCCGCGAACATACCATCGTTGTCTGTTAGAATTGGATAAAATATATAATATGCACAAATGGTTCGATTGGATTGTGTACATGCAAGAGATTCCATGCAATAACGAAAAATCATTTCGCCAAAATAATAGCCATTTCCCTGAAAATGAGTTCGGTCAAAATTCATTTTTAAGTAATTGAAAAATCTATCATCCGTCTCTTTCATAAATCTAAACCATGGTATTTATATTGAAATTTCGTTAAATTCACCATTAAAGTGTACAAATATTTTTATCCAAGTTTTTTTGTGTGAATGACATAAGAAATTTTAAGAAGAATTCGAATATTCAACATGCAATCACTTCCAATCTGTTACGATTGTTATGATTTCTTCTTCGGGTCATATTGTAAGTATGGATGCAAAGGGAAGTGTCCATTACGTACCTAACATCTTTAGTTGTTCCGTAAGCAACCCTAGCTTTCAAGTACATAGCGTAGTTGGCATCGACGCTGTTGTACATGTGGGAGCCCAAGCTACGCACTTCGAGAGCCGACATGAAGGGATACTGGTTAGGCTGCGTTTGCGCAACGCAGACGCTCGTGTAGTCTCCCTTGACAACGTATATGGCCTCGTAGAAAACGACTTTGTCGTTCGAAGTCTCGACCGTCGCCCAGTAGTTCCCGTCGTAGTGCAAATCGAAGGTCGGGGGAGCCATTTTCTTGTCGTAGTTCCCGTAGAAGAAGCTCACTCGGGCATATACCTGGCCTCCCTTATCGACCGCGAGAGAGTAGCAATTCTTCTTCCGAGTCGTGAACACTCTCAACGTGCTCATCACATGGTCGACCGAGTTGCTAGACTGGACGACCTCGGATTGCCCATTTTGAATGAGGTCGCCGTCTCCCATCCACTCGATCGAGTTGCCGTCGGTGTATGTGTCGGACGATCCGCAATCAATGTTCCAAAGCACTGCCACAAACAGATGAAAAGAAATTATTGCGAGGACGGTTCCTATGGCCAGTGAAAAAACGAAATGAATAACACCAAATTAAAGAGTAGAAAGATCATTCAGGGCTAAGCACAACACTGGTGATCAAGGGTCGGTTAAGGAAAAGAGAAGGAGAAAGCTCATACCATCAGCAGATGCAGAAATGGCAGCTACAGCAACTAGAAAGAGAAGGAGATGGCTCGCCATGGTGTGGCCTAGCACTGAGGAGATGGAGGGCAAAGAGACGTGACTTGAGTATCTCATATATGAGGATGAACTTTGACTTTCTTCTGTGCTCTGTACATTTAGATTTTCTATACGTCACCTTCCTTGCCATTTCCATGCACGAACTGGTAGGCAATGACAACGAGGAAAAGTGGGGGCGCTATCTCTTTTTCGACAGCCTGACTAGAAAATCTAATACAATAATCTGTTTGAATAAAACTCCAAAAACTTCGAATTGGTTTAGTAATTAAGAAATAAAAGTACACGAGTAGATTTCGCATAATCCAAATCATTTTTGTGGTCGTATTCTTGAACTTCGGTACTCATCTTGTCGAACTTGTTTCTTAAACCCAAAATTACCTACTAAGGTGGGATTATTCTTGTCATAAAGTGGCTTATTCTCAAGTTGAACTCGAAAAATAATCAGGTCAACTCGTGATTATACATCTAATCGAGATTGGTTCGAGTGGCATTACCGCAAGTTATTCACTATATAATGCCACTTGAGCTTGGACAGTTGACTTTGACTTTGGGCCCTCTATAGCGAAGCCCTGAACTTGGGGCTGAAGTCAGCAGGTAATTGCTCGAACCGATATGCAATTAGAAAAGTCAGAATTGAAGAATCTCGAGGCCGAACCGCTGACGAGTAATGCAAGAGTTGAGTTTGACCTAGATGAGCTAAATTGGTCAGTCAACGGCCAATTAAAAACTCGACATGCAGATGAGTATTTTTTTTTTTTTTCGAAGTAGACGGTTCAAATTTAATTTCTGTTTTTCCCCAATATCAATCGTTAACAAATGCTATTTGTAATTAGTGGGATTTGAACGGATGAACCTCTAGGTTTTGAGCTTGAAGTGCCCCACTACCCCCCAGCCAACTATGCAATCCTAAAGGGTTATTGGTCCTAGTAAGTCATGCATAATCTAAAATTTCCATCAGGATGGGTCAGCAGAGGAAAATTAATTATAATCATTGCATAATAAAACTATGCCATAGGCAAGCCATAATCTAAAATTTCCATCAGGATGGCCTCAGCGATGGCTAGTGACCTATGCCATAGGCAAGCCATAATCTCTAATTTGGCCATAGGCAAGTGACAATGCCACAAGCTATCGCCACACTTTTTTTTTTCCGTGAGCGATGATCAAAGAGCCAACCTACAACTTCTCACGTAACCGCACTTGACTGTAGTCGTTGCTCACAACCCTTGCTGCCCTCACCCTTGTAGGCCCTCACTCAAATCTAGGTGAGGGTTGCTAACCATCGCTGAGGCCTCGGAGAAAGGAAGAAGACAATAGTAATTAAGGGGAAAAAATAAAATAAACTTGAAACTACATTGTTTTATTTAATATCATCCATGTTAGAAAATAACGTACCATGTAAGATCGTTGGTGCCAACTAGACTGCATTGTCGACCTAAATTCATCAGACGGACTACATGGACAATTTGTTAAGATATTTAGGACTACATTGATTAATTCAGAAAAGTTTAAGACTAAATTAATAGCCTTACAATAAGTTGAAGAATTTTTTGGCTAATTTCCCGGAAAAAAAAACCTGCTTAAATTAATAACTTTGACCACAAAGCAACTCAAATCTCGTGGACCAAATAATTTGCGAATTAATTAAATTTGCCAATCGAGTTTTAATTCATGTCCGTTGATCAGTAAACCCGATCCTGAGGCTTGAGCTCATTTGCCTATCCCTATCAAGCAAATATTTGCTGAGTGCGGCCATAGGATTACCGTGCTGAATAAAGCTATACAACTCTGTGGGTTATAATCGACAGCAACATGATGAACTGGAATAATTAGTTACAATTATTGCTAGTTTGAGCAATCAATCGGCACCCCATCTCCATCCTAAGGATCATCATCACTGTCCTTGCGCTTAGTACAAAAGCTTTCTTTAAATCATCAATGAATTAGACTAATCTATTCCCACCATCGATAGTGAAAGAGTTAGCCGCAAGTCATATCGATTTGCGCAAAATATGATTCTGCATGGTTTTGTCAGTAGGTCTACTTGTACCTTAGCACGTAATGAGTCTTCGTCAATTCGTTACGGCGGACACACGTTGATCAAGCGACGAGATGAGGCTTCAAATATTCTTCCTTTCGCTTTTGTATATGATCTACATTTTATACCATTCACCCTGCACTAATTGTCATTCTCATCTTCTCTCGCTTTACGTATATATAGTTGATAGTTAAGGTAGTGTAATTAATACCTGGACAGACACTATTAATTCTGCTAAATAACTTCTCTCTAGACTAGACTTAATTACTGTTGAAGCTCCATCTACAAATGGATGGATAGATGCTGGATGGCTCACCACATTTGGGAAAGGAGAAAACAGCTAGAGAGGAACTTTTAACCGATTGAGCGACGCTCATCATATGAAGAGCTAACCATGTCATCCTTCCGCAAATTCTCACACTCCTTTGCGAGATTTAGACCCGTCAAATGGGCAGATTGGGTCAGTTTGGATTGAGATGAATATAGTTCTAACCATATAGAGTTATTTCTATGCAATGTAAATCTAGTGATTTACACCCAATTCATATTGCTCTAGAGTACTTCCATATTCAATCTAATTTACAAAAATTCATACCCAAACGAAAGTGGAAGTATGGAGTGAGGAAGGGCAAGATTGAGTGAGTGAGAGAGAGAATGAGAAGAGAGTTTGTAAAGATGAGTTGGGTCTAAATGAGTTGTAAACTCATTTTTTATCAATCTGCCAAATATAATTAATCCATATAAGAACTCAGCCCTTCATATATGAGTAAAAAATATGTCCCTAACCCATTTTGATGGATGTAGCGAGATCATAAGCATCAACCTTCAAACAAATGTCGCATAAGTTTCATTTCCATGTGTAAATGAGTATATATATACCATAGGCACACATCGACATCGACCTCACGAATCAAATCAAAGCATCAGTATCGGTTGGGTTATTCGACGGAAGACAATTCGTAGCTAGAAACGCATATGCATTTGCGCGGTGGTCAATGCCTAACGTACAGCTCTGCTTTTGATCATACGTATAATGAGCATACATAAATAAGGGAACATGCATCCACAAATCTCTATAATTATGTCAACTTGCGCTAAATAACAAAAACATTTTCCGCGTTGAGAAAGTATAGGCACCAGTTTAAAAAAAAAGTAGCTAGGGTAAAAATTATTTTATTTGGCTAGACGAAGGAAACATTTTGTGTAATAGACAGAAAGAAAATTGATTGGTCAAAGGAAGAAACAATTATTATTGGTCAAAGGAAGGAATATATTCTGGATAATAGAGAAAAGTTGGGGGCATCGGGATAATTGTCCAAAAAGTTCTAGACATATTGTATTATTGCCAATTCAGTCATAAATATTTATTATTTGGCTAATTCAGTCATAAACATTTTAGAAAATTTTTCATTTCAATCTTTCCGGCGACTTTGTCTTGGTGGGCAAAAAGATTTAAGATTGAATTGACAAAAATACAATAGGTATAGGATTTTTTGGACAATTATCCATGGGGACATCCTTGTATTGGAAACGCACCTCTATTTTTATATAGTGGGTTAGACTGATTAAACTTTGCAATTTCAAACCTCATTACCACCTCATCATAAGTGGTGAACACGTATTGTATCCTGGAATTTTTTAGCCGAAAATGTATTATGTAAATGATGATGATAGTAGTAATAATAATAAATTTAATGCCAGGGTCAGAGGTCAACAATATTAGCTGGTTCACAGTTGACTTGGAGAACTTTATTTTAATAAATTGCAAAAAGGAAAAATGTCATGATGACAGATTGAGTATTAACGATTGGGTTATTCTTTAAGAAGGCCGGGTTGAAGTTTAACTATGGGCGGGGGATTGCAATGTGCTGTCCAAGGTCAATTGGCATTTCTCAGCTGAGAATCATGACCACCATCACTTGCATAATCTCTTCCTCTCAAAATAGAACATTCTCATAAATGTCTGCTTCTTATTAAAAAAATTCTATCAAATGAGTATGATCTATCAAGCGGAGCGAAAATTTTCCATACGTATGATGTGGAACAAGTCGGGTTAGTAGTTAAATGATCGCTATGTTATTCATCGTTGAGTTGCTATCATCACTTAAAGAATCATTTGCCTGGCAAACATTACGATTCATTATGTGATTAGCTGGTGCCATCGCGTTTGCAACTTCCATGTAAATGGTCACGCCGAACTTGCCCCTTTGCTGGTGTCCATCAACCCACCCGACCATTAACACGATTAGGTCTAGCTAATATTATGAGGTAAATAGCTGGCCAGCCCCCAGCATTTCTTCTCCGGCGGAACATTCAGATGACAGTCGCCGTTAGAGCCCAAGACAAAAACAATGAGACATGCGATGGCGACGCAGGCACCGCAGCTACCGTGATTAGGTTCTTCTTGTTCTTCCTTCTCGCCATGGCTCGAAGCTGACAAGTCGGCACCTTCATTTTTTGTTCTAGGCACACCGCACCCAAGCCATACAATCGAGGTCCGATCTAACCCAACGGAGTGGGTTCGTGTGCAACTTTCCTAGCTTCCATCTTTTTTTTCACATTAAACAAGAAGCAAAGGCAAAGAAAAAATCCAATGGTGGGTAGCTGTGTCTGTTAAAAATTCATCTCTCATCGCCGAGGTTACTAGTTTGAAGCTAGCATCTTAAGTGAAGGTCATAGTGTTGAGGTCCTATGCTAGTCTCCTTCGAGGTATAGGGGCTCGGGCCCTTTAGTGCTGTCCGGACACAGGAGACTCATGGTGAATTCCTCGGTTACAAAAAAGAAAAAGGCGAGGAAGAGAACCCCAAGTTGGTGGCCAGACAGATGATTGTTGTGGCCTGTTCAGAATTCCAGCGAGTGAGGCGCCAACATCGCCTTGGGTTTGCTTTTGGGTTTACCAGGCCCATCGGGCTCGCTATCCAATGTAATCCTACGAGGCCCAGGACTGACTCCTAGGAATCGGTGGGCAAAATGGTAAATTGACGTTCCGGTGGTAGCTCGCTAGCCTTCCACGTCGGCAATGTGTCGTTTGAATATTTCTCTTTTCTCCATTTCGAATGGGTCCCACAAATGGGACCCATCACGATGTTCTACGAAAATTGGCTTCAGGCCTCTGTGGAGCGTGCGCCCGAGAAAATCATGGATCGAATATTACTGTCGAGTGATTCCCGTCGGACGTACATAAAGAGTTCCCGAATTACATGAACATGACAATTAGGAGTAAAGTTGAATGTGACGATTTTCAGTATATAAGTGAGTTGAGCTTTCTCTTTTTGCCTTGTTCTGTCTAAAGGTGCTTTTTTCTATTCAATTACCAAGTTATGACCAAAATAAGTTTGATCAATATGAATTTCGACATGTTCAATCTGACATGGAGGTGAAAAAGTCGAGACAATCGGGCCACGATCCTTGGAATCTCGGAATGTGAGGATCAGGGCAGGGCACATGGCACAATCAGTAGGCATATGTGGAGTCACGGTTGGTATGATGCCAAATAAGCTTAAGGTTAGAGAAAAATACGGTGATGATTATTTACTAGCAATATATTGATGAATTATACTTTATCTTATTAATTTTTTAAAAAGATTCATTGATATACGGTTTAAGGTTGTTCTATGTCATATTAACAGATTAATAATCTTGTGATGTACTTGATAAGGTAAGATGAGATTTACGATGTTTATTTCATTATATAAATTAGTATACCGCCTTAATTATAGTTATAATTAGTGATAAATTTTGGAGATTGATGTTCATGCGTTGCACGGACCCCCCAACTAAAATTTCATTGTAAGTCACATCAATCTCATGAATCACGATGCTAGAGACTTCGTGTTGAATTACCTCGTATGACTTGAGTTGACTAAAGACACGGAAGTTTTTATCTTTTGCCAAGTCTAATGGGAAGTCAACTAACATATGAATTCCTTCCTCTTCTCCCTTGCTGACCAAATTTTTTACCTTCCAAAAACTCTTCATTTCTTAAAACTCCCCGTAAGCTCTCAGCTTCAAAACTTTGATATTCTCCTTTTGTTATTTTGCTTGCCTTTTCTTTTCTTTGTTAATCTGTTCTTTATAGTTTGTTTGTCTGACTAAACTTCTACAACGAATCTTAGATGACCGTGGAGTCCAATTCAATCCTGCATCGAGTAGACACCTATCGAGGAGGCTATTTGTGATGTGGTTTGATAGTCTCTCCAAGATCATGCTGTTTTTCGCTCTCCGATTTAGATTTCAATCTAGATTTGAGAATTTTACTTTCCCGATCTAAATCTGGAAATTCCTTATAGGTACTTGATCTATGTGATGTTGATATTACTGTATGGTGATGGTGATGGTGATGGGAGAACGCACACTGCAAATCAGTGCAACTAGAAAATGGAGATATCGGGCGACAGATATGTTCTTGAGGGATAAGAGTGTGTTATCTACAAGTTATGTTTTAGTATATGTACTTTTTTTTTCAAATTTACTAGACTTGAAAAATTTCGATGTGCCTCTCATATATCATTTTGAGAAATAAATGGAATCTTTTCGCCGTTAATAAAAGAAAAAAACATTGACTTTTTCAATATATACGTGGGATTTCTCGTTATTCAAGACTAGGAAAGATTTCCGACTCTTCGAATCGAGAGTGAAAACGCGTTCGCCCTTGTGGGGACGGACGCCACTATCTTCAATTTCCTGTTGTAAACTAGCGGAGTAGATGGTGGATTTGCCAGCATAACGAAAGTGCCAAATCTTCATCACGTCGTCAGCCCCATCGATTCTTTTGTCCGGTTCATGGCTCGCAGCGATCAGTCAATTTCCAAAGACAACGTCCACCAGACGTCGAAAGCGATGTCCGAAGAAGTTCGCTGTTCATACGGCGGAAACAGTGGCCGTCCCCGCCACTCTCGGAGGAGGAGTCTCTTCTCGATCTGCTGCCTTTGATTTATGGACTAGCAGACGCGGTCGCGATGAGGTCCATTTGGCAATGCCCAAATGGAAGGCGCTGGGAAAGCGAGGGCTTTGCCATGCCATCTGTATCGACCTTTTGTCCAACAGCCTCGGGTCTTTTTGGCCCTTTAGTGCATCCCTGTTACAGACGTCGCGCTGTTGTTGGAAAGGATTCTGTTCTCACTTGTCCTCCAATGGAAGACGTAAATCTGACATTGATTCTCAATACAGAGAGAAACGACATGGACTAAACACATGAGAAAATTTCAAACGATGACTTGAAGTAAGACTCTATTTCCAGAGCATAAAGTGGACTTTGTTTTATTTTATTTTTTTGTAAGAGCTTCAAGTGATCAAGTTAACCTCAAATAAGTGTATGAATTCATCGACCGATCAAATCTTATTTCATCCGACTACTATTTATTTTTCCTCTTCTTCACATCTCCTCACTTGTGAGCACACGAGCTTCACATCCTCGTGTCGGCTCTCATGAATCTAGGCGACAAGAGGCCGGGTTTGAAGTTATTCGCTGCCTATCGCCTTCTTCAACGATGAAATCCTCAGTTCCTCAGGATGCGTTAGAAGTTGGCTCCCTCGTGCTTGATCTAAGGCTTAGGACTCATCAAATCTTGGCAGAGAGAGGGAGGGGCTGGTCATTCAACTAGGTACTGATGGGGGGGAGCGGTAACTAAGAGGAGGATTGTAAGAAAGACGAAAGTGAAAGAGGAAAAGAAGGAGAGAAAAGAGAAAGAGAAATAAAATTAACTGGACAAAAATGCCCCTAGTGGGAGATTAGATGTCACCGAACAGCAAACTCGGGGTCCTTATTTATAATAAAAGTGGCGACTTTCAAGTCTTTATTTACGACACCATCCATTTTTTTTAACTCTCTTTTGAGAGGCACCTCTACTTTAGACCATTATCCTCCTAAATATGACACGAACACAAGGACCCTTTACCCAATCTCATAATACGTAATATTCTTCGCCGGTTTATTAGTTCAGAGCGAGTTTATGAAAAACAATATATAAATGATTCTTGAACTTTTACTTGGTGTACAATATGATTTCTGAAATTTTAATTTGTTCAATATCATCTATGAACTTTCGATTTATTTAATATAATCCACGAAGTTTTTATAGATATTTAACTCAGTTCCTGAATTATATGAAAATAAACAACATAATCATTCCCTTAATTCAAGTTCAAGGATAATGGTAGCATTTTTGTGTAATTTAGAGACAAATATGAATATATATAGTCCATATACCACATTGACCAGATCAAAAACTTAGGAATCACATAAAATAAATTATAATTTTAGATATTATATTATATATTATCTTAGAACTTAAATATCATTTGTATCATTTTTTTTCTAAAAAAATAAGGATATAATGATTCAACTCCATGTCATTTCCCCCCTCAACAACTATGATGTCGACCAAGGATTTTCTTTATTTCTTTGTTAGAGTGCCCACGATGTCTCCAACAATCAAGTCATTCATAGAAAAGGTCGTGGTGCTTCCACTTGCCAGCTTGTGTTGTGGCTGCCCCATCAAGCTAGGGAAAACTAAATATTTAATGTTGCAGACAATAATATAGAGCCACCGCCCCTAGAAGTACCTGCTTGCTTTTATCCCCTCTCTCTCTCTCTCTCTCTCTCTCTCTCTCTCTAGAGAGATGACCTAGGGCTCTTCAATCTTTAGCTAACGTTGCTATGGGGTTTTCTAGGGTTGTCAATGACCGAGGTCAGTTAATTTCTCTGATAACCATGGTAGCTGAACCTCGTTAGCTTGCCGTCTCTTGTATTGACTAAAGAAGAAGAAGAAGAAGATGAAGGAGTTTCCCGATTTTGGGTCATTCTCTAAAAATCTAAGCTCGAATTAACGTTCCGATGCTCCATTTTCGTGAACTCACTTGGCTTGACTTCTTGAATGTTGAATATAGGGTTAGTGGAAAGAAATGATTAATCCAAGTGTTGACAAAAACCAACCCCTCAATTACAAATTGAATATGGGAAATTTCTGTTGGCCATCTCATTTACTTCCTTCTTGTTTTCATTCGGTGCTAATTTTTCCCAAAACAAGGCACTTACTATCTTGGCTAGATCAAAAGTTACCAAGCAAGGTGCTTCTACTTTATTCGGGAAGATAAAGACAAAGAAGAAAATAATGTGTTCTTTCTTTTTTTATAAATATTTCAAAATTAACTTTACTTTTCTCGACGTCTCTCATTTTTTCCCCCAATCAAGCTCTTCGAAACTTTTGAGAAATGAAATCTCAATCTCTCAAAGTGTGCCGAATAAAGAAAAAGAGTAAATCTTGTCTGTTAATGGTAAAACTCTTTAAGCTTATGAGTATCACTATATTTCGTGAGAGAATAACGAAAAGCTGCAAATATCGCATAGTTTAAGAATTCGCTATATGGGATTATAGAATCACTCAGAGTAAAATTTTTTTTTATGGCATTGCAAATTATGAGTAAATCGAGGAATTAAACAAACTAAAAAAGAAGATAGAAATATCACATGATTCGCGGGAAAGCGAGAAAAGATAGATATCACTCGATCCACGAAAGGTTAAAACGCAAAGGATGAGGAGAGAAACTCTTTACCTAACGTTATCCAAAAACGGCAGTAGGAGTCCCAACTGTTATCATGCATGATTAGAAGTAAATTCTTATGTAACTCTCCTTCTCCAATCCCCCATCCCGCGCCCTTGAAAATATCTCTGCCGTCTCCATTAACACATTTCCTTGCAGCTTTCCCAGAAAGCGCCGGTTTCCAATTAAGACGAGGTCAGCTCTCTACCAAATGCTGAACCTTAGCTGGGTTGCTTTCATGTTTTTGTTTTTAGAATATTGTTGCTCCAACTCCAACCCCTTTTGACTCCCACTTATTTAAAGCTTTTCGTCCATATTACCCTTTTTTTCCTTGATTATATAAAGCATAAACAAATCTGTGAATCTGTGCTTTTGCGGGGTTGTCACCGAGTGCAGACCAGCTTGTGCCTTGCGGTTTTGGGTGCTCTCTCTTCAGTTTGTTCGTTCCATCTAAACGTCTTGTTTGGTACTTGGGACTCTTCAACATTCCAACCTTGTTCTTCCGATTTGCCATTCAGAGCTGGGCTTGTGAGTTTCTCTCTCTGTATTGATACTCAATCCGCTTTCAAGGTGCCATCTTTAACGTTTCTTGTTGAGTTCTGTCAATAGGGTTTTGATCTTTATCATCACCCTGATTGGATCGGTTGCCCTTTTTCTTTTTATAAATCTTCATCTCTTCGAGATAAGATCTTGAAGTTGCCGTCTTTGTGCTGTTTTTTCCGTTAGCTCATGATCTTGAGTGCGTGCCCTTTGCGATTCAACCCCCGTACTTCTTCTTCTGTCGTTCACTTCTTCCTGTATGAGAATTCAAGATTTGAGCTTTGCTTAGCTCAGAGATAGTTTATCAGCTGAGCTCCTTAGCTTAAATTCTTAGATGAAGAGCAACAGAAGCTTGGGATTGTTTTTGTGGGGTTTGTCGATCTTGTGTTTGGCTTGGTTTTCAAATGGGTATTCTCCTCCAGATAATTACCTTATAGACTGTGGATCCTCAACCAATACCAGTGTAGGTGACCGCGTTTTTCTCCCCGATAACCAAGCCTCAAAGTTCCTTTCCACCCCACAAAATGTTCTGGCCAGCGCATCGAACTCGCTTAATTCTTCTGATGTCTCCCAGCTCTATCAAACTGCGAGGGTCTTTACCGGTTCCACGAAATACACATTTCCCATCAGCCAGGGTGGTAGGCACTGGATACGGCTCTATTTCTCTCCTTTCGATTACAATTCTTACAAGATGAGCACTGCTAATTTTGCTATTTCAGCCCTAAACTATGTCCTCCTCAGTAATTTTAGCGCCAGTGGCAGCATCATGAAAGAGTTTTCCCTGAACGTCACGTCAAGTAACCTTGTTGTCACAATTACCCCTTCCAATAACTCAATTGCATTTCTGAATGCAATTGAAGTTGTCTCTGTGCCTGACAGCTTGATTCAGGATGATGCCAATATTCTTCCTTCAGGGAATTTTCAAGGTGTCTTCTCGCAGGCTCTTGAGACGGTCTGGAGATTGAACATGGGCGGACAAAAAGTTTCTGCCATGAATGATACTCTCTGGAGGAATTGGGATCCCGACTATGGTTTTCTAGTCCAACCCAATCTGGTAACAAATAAATCAAAGATTGCAGCAGTCAAGTATGTAGCAGGTGGTCCAACACAGGACACTGCTCCGGCTTCAGTCTACGGCACTGCAACTGAGATGGACTCGGATAGTGATCCTAATAGCAATTTCAATGTCACCTGGGAGTTTGTCATAGATGTTGGGTTTAGACACCTTATTCGCTTTCACTTCTGTGATATAGTGAGCGCAGCACTTAACCAGCTCTACTTCAATGTCTATCTTGACTCATCTGTTGTTGTTAGTGACCTTGATTTGAGTACCATCACGAACAATGTTCTGGCCGTTCCCTATTTTATCGATCTAGTTTCAGGGGTATCAGCTAGCAATAAGCTCCGTGTAAGTGTTGGTCCTTATACGGCAAATGGTGCTTACCCCAGAGCCATTTTGAATGGGTTAGAGATCATGAAAATGAACAATTCTGAAGGAAGCCTTAATGGGGCAGCGGCAGCCATATCATCAGGTCATGGCTCTGGCACAAATGTTGGAGTCATAGCAGGTATAACTGTTGGGGCTTTGGTTGCGGCACTTTTGGCTGGAGTTCTCTTTTTGTGGTGCCGAAGCAGGCGACGACGACTTGCAAAGCAGGGGCTTTCCAAGACCTGGATTCCATTATCCACGAATGGAGGCACTTCTCACACCATGGGGAGTAAATACTCTAATGGAACGACCCTTAGCGCTGCTTCCAATCTCGGGTATCGCTTTCAATTTGTGGCTGTTCAAGAGGCCACGAACAACTTTGATGAGAGTTGGGTCATTGGTATTGGCGGTTTTGGAAAAGTGTACCGGGGTGAATTGAATGATGGAACAAGAGTAGCTGTCAAAAGGGGTAATCCTCGGTCCCAACAGGGACTTGCAGAGTTCCAAACTGAAATTGAGATGCTTTCACAGTTTCGCCACCGCCATCTGGTTTCTTTGATTGGCTATTGTGATGAAAAGAATGAGATGATTTTGATTTATGAATACATGGAGAATGGCACGCTCAAGAGCCATCTTTACGGCTCTGGGCTTCCTAGCATGAGCTGGAAGCAGAGGCTTGAAATATGCATTGGTGCTGCTAGAGGGCTCCATTACCTTCACACTGGCTATGCAAAAGCGGTCATCCATCGAGATGTGAAGTCTGCCAATATTTTGCTTGATGAGAACCTCATGGCAAAGGTTGCTGATTTTGGGCTTTCCAAAACAGGGCCGGAAATTGATCAGACCCATGTGAGTACAGCAGTGAAAGGGAGTTTTGGATACCTTGATCCAGAATACTTCAGAAGACAACAACTGACCGAAAAATCTGATGTGTATTCATTTGGGGTGGTCTTACTCGAAGTCCTTTGTGCAAGACCTGTTATTGATCCTTCACTCCCTCGGGAAAAGGTGAACTTGGCTGAATGGGCAATGAAGTGGCAAAAGAAAGGTCAACTGGATCAGATCATAGACCCTACTCTTGTAGGAAAAATCAGACCCGATTCTCTTCGGAAGTTTGGGGAAACGGCTGAGAAATGCTTGGCCGACTTCGGGGTTGATCGGCCTTCTATGGGAGATGTGCTGTGGAATCTGGAATATGCACTTCAACTTCAAGAGGCGGTCATGCAAGTTGAGGCCGAAGAAAACAGTACTAATGTGATTGGCGAGTTATCTCCTCAAGTCCACAATTTCAGCAATGCCGATGCAACCATTTCCACTGCACAGTTTGAAGCATCTAGTGTCGACGACCTCTCGATGAGTAAAGTGTTCTCGCAGCTTGTGAACTCTGAGGGTAGATGACTTAAACTAGGGTTGATTCGACTTGCTCGACTCTCCTTCTGATTCTTTCTCCAACCAACTATGATAAGACGTGATTCAATTTCAGTCTCATAAAAAAGTTTGGCTGCTCATTTGCGTCACACAAATGGATCATTCGGGAGTGCCGCAAAGCAACTTTGGTTGAGTCAAAGGATCAGCGGAAGAGGACGGGCTTGCTTAGTTTCATGCACCCTTGATGTCTCACTTGATGGAGGTCATTTGTGGATGGACAGACTTTGAACAGAAATAATTCTGGTGTGTGTTTTAGGGACCTGATAGTTATTAGTCTTATCACTGATGAAATCTGTTGAAACTGAATCGTTTTCTTGTTGTATGTACCTGTTCCTTTCCGTGCTCACAGTTTACAGGAATCGTTTACAAGTTCATTTATTTGACCTTTCTTTGAATCGACTGGCTGGGCCTGAATTGTAATCTCCACGACTTTATAATAGACTGTTGCAAATGACATTAGTCTCTGCACATGAACCCTGGTGCTTGAAATATGTAATGGAACAGTTGAGAGAAGGAACAGAAGGATTGTTGGATATGCTGTTTGGGTTTTGCTCGTGGTACGGCCACCACGAAAAGCATCGCGGCCACCTCCCGTCCATTGTGTCGTCCACCGCCAAAATCTTTCCCGCCCACATCTCTCTCCCCACACCCGCGATCACCCTCTTTATATCCTGTAGTCGAGCGGTTTTAAGGTCCACGACCTCGGCTCGAGAACGGTGTGCAGCCATTGGAACTTTCAAGGACCTTAGAGAGAATGCATAACGACAGAACCAGTACGCGATGTGCCGCCAAGTTTGTGCCCTCTGATTGGATGGCCCTTAGAATTCACTATCTGAAAAGTAATCAGCAAGTAACCTCGATTACTCGAAGACCGAAGTTGTGCCATCAATTGACCTCCTAGGCCGTATGCCGAGTCGACTGGTCGTTTCTAAATCTTGACTTCCGTTGATAAACTCATGGAGGCGGAACTTGTGCCCGCAATTACGGCCTCTACAAAGTGCTCTAGCTTGATCCGCCCTTGCTAATCCCATTTTCTAATTATTCTGTCGAAGTCACTATGCTTAAATTCAATCCAAATTTTGTTATTGCCAATGTAGTTCTAAATTTTTCGATTTTATCAATGTAATCCCTGAATATTTACGTGAAATTTCAATATAGTCATTTCTATTAATTGTTGTTGGTATACTGACATGATGATTCACAAGTCGTTCGCGTCGACTTGCTACGTAGGATGATTAGATATGACTAGACACAACCTTAGCATTTTTAAGTGATAATTGATCGAAATGACAATATTGGGTTTTCACGCAGAGAAAAAAAAAACTCACAACTGAATTGATATTTGTATAATGGGTTTAAGGCTAATTGAGCAATTATCACTTTTGGTATGGGATGAACTATGTCTACCACAAGTTTGACATGTTTGATCTCTAGAATCACTTGGGGAGTGTGCTACTATATGCTTCATAGTTCATACAAACAATATCATTTGTGGAATTTAAATCTGGTCTCGATGGACAACAAACAAATAAATATATGTAAGCTAAGGTCAATTTATCCTCTCTGTCCAAATTTCAATGTGTGCAGTTATCTATTGATATCCCTTATCCGACCTGAGTCATAACTCATGTCAATAGAATTAAAGTTGATTCAGATGGCATTCAGCAATATCAGTTTGCCTAGACTTTGAAAAGCCGTTAAATTAGGTCCACAAATTGCACCCGCTTTTAAGTGGAATGATTTCATCAGCATGTTAATTAATCAATCAACTAATCAATTAATTAAACCAACTGTATGGGTGGCTAATTGCTGGTAGGGGTAGAGATAACATCCACCCACTTCATAGACGTATCGGATACCACACAATAATTAAGAAAGTTTAAGACTTGGAATGAGAAGCTCACTGCCGATGCACCCAACACAGCGCCGTGTCTTGTGTCAGGGCAAGTATGTACTAGAACATGTGCTGAATGAGTTTAATAGGTGATTGTCTTGTTCATCATCGTTCCTGCGTGAACGTTTCTGTCAAGAGATACATTAATCAAATTGATAATGATCCGTGAAAGCCTAGAAAGAAACCAAAGTGATAAATCCCACCTTCACCTTCAGCCCACCCCGCCCAACTTACAACTACGCACTCCTCTGTCGTTCTCTCTTGCTACTCATCAGGATTAATTAATTGCTCCAGGCATGAGCTCTCATGGAGCCGTGTCCCCACATAGAACCCGAACTTTCCTTTTTCCTTCAATGAAACGTGTGGCCTAAGACTCTGTTCTTTCATACTGTTTTCACTGGCTAGTCTCGAGGAGTGAATGCTCATGAAAAGTTGCTTGATCAGGCTCTCTGAGGGTTTCATGATGACCAATTGACAGTCCCCTTCCTCAAATGGTGATTGATGGACACGGTCTCAACCCAACACTTCAATAAAAGATGAAGTACTTTTGCCTAGTGGGAGTTTACCGTCCTCGGAGCGCTCATCTGTTGCGATGTTCTTCAATCAAAACTCGAGTGGCGAGTCTCGACTTTTCTTTATAACATTTTTAATGCCCATCTTAAAGCTCAAAAGTGTATTGATGGAATCGTGAATGCATCTTCTTTGATAGCTTTATCGTGATAGATAGTGATCTATTCTTGAAGGTAAAAAGTTGTATGGTCCTAAAACTACTTAACTTTAGATAAGCCCTCTATTAAAATAATGTCATTTATGCACTCGAACAAAACCCTGATGCATAGCTGTTCTCTCTCTTCATTCTTCTGTTCAAATGATGAGACTTTGGAATTGGTTTGCGAATTTAGGTATTGTTGTTGAATGCGAACTAGATGACTCTCAAGGGCATACTTAAGAGTTTTCTACTGCTTGCAAGGTCATGTCCGGCAATTCCCCAATGAATATTGGAGTCAAGTGGTACTTCTCTCTTGCCTTCCAACAAATTCAGACGCAAACTAGGAACGAAAATGAAAGAACCTCCATGAATCAATCTAAGAAATAACAAGTTCACAAAAATAAACTCCCTCTTCCAAATATAGGAAAGAGAACAAACTGATAGCAAATAACACTGATCATCCTTGTAGAGCTTTCATCTTTCTCAACTGGTCTTTGCATTCGACCCTCCATCCCATCATATAGATGTAATACGCAATTCACACTTTATGAAGAAGATAAAACCCAGAAAAATGAAGAGGAAACGATTCAAGGTGAAGAGAAACGGTCGGAGAGATGATAATCAGCAACATCGATTTTGGCCGTGCAAGAGAGAAGGAGCTGAAATATGGCCAAGAAAGTAGAGCAAGACACTCCTTTGACCCTCTGGACTACCAACTTCCCACGAAACACTCTCTTCTTGACTTTTCCCAAGCACTTCTTGGTCCTCTCAGGCACACTCTCTTTCCTGGTGAAAGTGTAGCTCCTCAGGTACATTTGCCTGCAAGATCGAGCATCCACCATTCTAGGGTGCGACCGCCACCCACGCCCCACTGGAAAACGATCACCGTCCGGTTCTGATCCCCGGTGGAGGCTCACGTTCGTTGGTCCTGCCTGGGAGGCAAACCGGGTGTCACCGTCCTCGATGCAATTTGTCATGCAGGTGGAAGCTCCCATGGCGAGTGCTTCCAAAGGTGTCGTGCGCAACTCAGTTGAGTTGTCTTTGTCTGTGTTCGCTTTTTATAGCGTGGTCGGTTTGTGCTTTAATGCGTTTGTAGGTGAAAGGTGAACGTGGGTGCAAATGGACTGGTGGCATGTGGGAGCCGAATTTTACTTTGTATGCCTTTGAAGGTAGAGTAAAGATATTGCACGCATCTGCTGATATTTAAAAAGCACAGCGATCAAGTCATCATGGTCCATTCATGCACACTGGAAGAAGGATAAAAGAGCCTCTCCATTATGATCGGCCAAAAGGATGTGCTGAGTAACATGATCTTTACTCTTCCCTCCTTGTATCGACTCTTATTATCTTAATCAAGTGGGAGTTTGAATTGGAATTGGAATATTCTCTTGCGCATGTTCAACCTCAGCAACCCGAAATTTGAATAAATAGTTGCCTGATTTGAAATCATAGACGTTGCGCATATTGATATTGTAATACTGTCAATGGAAAAGACTTCGTATCTCTAGTTTCATCAATAGAACGAAAAACTCATTCTAATTTGAAAATGTAGCAACATTTTTTAATGTTGAAACATATCATCCAACAATGGATTGAGAACTTTGATGGGGAAAAAGGGAACTTTAATCCAAAAATCAAAGCGATTAAAATAAATAGATGGTAATTGATTCCAGAAGGCAATGGGCGCCGCTGCCGATATACTCCAACTTCCGGCAACCGTGTGCGGTTTTGCGCGATAAGCATTGATTATCAAGGTTTATCTTGGTAGCAATGGGGGAACAAAAAGAAAAAGGGTTTCCAATCTAAGCTAACAACAAACTAAGTGCTTGGTGGGCTCATGGACCAAACAAGAAAAGTAAAAAATAGATCTATGGGCTTTGTGTAAAATAAAAGAAATAACATACTTGTGGATTGAAGCCCGCTTTAAAGCAAGCCCAGAAACGAGCGGAGCCGAGGGGACTAGTCTCTTGGCTTTAGGATGGGGAAATACTTTCTAACGGTGGACCGGGAATTTTGATAGGGTAAATGAAAACTTTTAATCCATAAACTAAGATGATTAAATTAGATGTTACCCTTCATTAAAATTCCGGAAGGCAGGTGCACCGCAGCCTAGATCCGCCAAAGTCGTAGTATTAATATTTTTTGAAGGAAAAGCGGCATCGATGCGTTGATGTGGCTCCACACGAACGCTACATCGCAAAAAGATTAAGAGGAAAATCGAGAAAAAAAAACAAAAAAAAGAATTATTATTAACAATCTCATAGTAATAATAACAATCTTCGATTGACCAAAAAAAAACTAAAAATCATTATTCGGTCCATATCTATAAGAATTTACAGTCCACACGATTACTCAATTACTATTATGTTAGCAAGACTCAAAATAAATAAATAAATCAAACTAGAGGGAGAAAGAGAGAGATTGCATATGATCAGGGGTGCTTAAGGGGTACTTTTGCTCATATGATCAAGCAAAGATCGGCTGACGCTCGTGGAGGATACCCTTAACAGGCGAGGGCAAGTACCTTTCCCCAGATCAAACATCACGATATGACATCCCGTCTGAAGCTCACATTATCTCTATTAGTTTTGGAAGGTCCCGTTCAAAAGCGATTACAATATTCAATGCTGAGTTGATTAGATGGCGACGTTTGACTTCCAGCGATCCCCTGTCAAGAATCGTAAACAAAAGCGCCCGACCTTAATTGTTATATATCGCCAGTCGAATCAACGTCCGCGACTGGAGGTCTTCGTTGTTTGGTTGAATCTGCATACGATATCATTGACAATTGAAGTAAGATCACGACTGTTTGGCACGGGATATGAAACTACCCAACCCAACTCTTTGTGTTTTTTTTTTTTTTATCTTTTCGGGTCATCGCTCCTAACGTGCATCCTCACTGGCGACTGGAGGTCTGTCGTTCCCTTGCATCTGCAAACGGTATCGTTGACAATAGACATCAGATCATGACACTACCCAACTTTTTTGTCCTCTTTCTCTGCCATCAATGCCAACGTGCTTCCTCACTTTTAATAACACCGTTGACGAGTTGACCAAAACGCTATACAGAGCCATTATAATGAGAGCCCGCCTTAGTGAAACTCGCTTTTCTTTGCAGGTTGCGTAAGGATCGTCGCGTTTAACATCACTCCCACTGGTTTGCTCTGTTCTTCTTGTTAAGGTAAATGCAAGCAACTTCTTCTGCTCATTACAACTCGCCGAATCCCGCTCTCAATCAGCTCGATCTCACGCTGGGATCATTCAATTTCCTTGATCTATTGTGATAACGAAGTGTTTTGTCTTTTAATAAAGTAGAACCTTTTTGTACAATTACTACATTTTTTTTATATATTTGATGCTTGCAACAATGTTTGTAAATTCACAGCTTGCGTTGGACTACATAGAATTTTTTTGATGGAGAGCTACGATTGTTCACCAAATTGTCCGGGTTCCATGTACTTCCCTTCTCCGGTGGCAGGGAATGTTCCAATTTCGATAACGTTAAAAGGCAAGGATACTCCGTGGTGGGAGTCTCCGAGGTCGGTCAGCATCACCATCACCATTAGCATTGTCATTGTCGTCGCTGTAGGCGGCGCTGCCCTTTTGAGATCTCGTCGTGTTCCTAATGACAACAAAAAAACGCCGCCACTGCCGCCACCACCGCCGCCACCACCGCCACCACCACCACCACCGCCTCTACCACCGCCATGCTCATGCTCACTGCCACCGCCGCCACTGTGGTCATGCTCGCCGCCATGGCCATGCTCATGCTCGCTGCCACCATCATGTTGTCCGTATAGTCCGTGTTCTCATGAGATGATAGAATTATCATGGTGGCTGTCACGTCCCGAACCCGAGTACATGACAGTCCTCGAAATAGACCTCACAACTTCTTAATTATTTTCCGATAATCCCAGGTATTATCGATTAACCAAATAAATTAACTAAGGATATAAAAATTAGTACAAATAAATGCAGCGGAACATGCTAAATAAAATCCCAACCAAAATCCTGAGGTATTTCATTTATTACAATGATGTCAATAAACGGATCAAATAACTAAAAATGGTTCACAAATTGTCAACCTTATTTATTTTTAAAAAAACTAAAAGGATAAATAAGGAAAATAATCTCCTCACAAATAAATAATTTCCTAATCAAAATTTAATCAACTATGATCATCTCGCTGCGCCTCCACCTTCACTTGGTCCTCGAGGGGAAGCTGCAATAATAGGACTTGAACCAAATAATTTTAAGATGAGATAAACTCATCGAGTTTGCCCCCTACTTCTTAATTAGGTTGATATTCACTCTAAGGTTCCTACCCGTAAAATTAATTTAATCCTCACTTCTCACAACCCATGATCTATCACTGAACCCTTTTGATAGATTGTTCTCCAAATAATTCGACATAAACATCACAATATCAATTATTATGAGATATTCTAACATCAAATCAATTATAATGAGCACCAAGAATTAAATAAATAAATCACATTATGAAACAATCAATATCCAATTGCAATTGATAAATCAATCTTAACCAATCGATCAATCAAAAATATTAAATAAACATCCACCACTAAGCCATATACAAAATTGAGATAATTTCTCAAAGTAACCAAAGTCGACTGCCTGGACCTACCAATTAAGGATTCACCCGGGTCCCTAAATCGAATCCCAAGTGTTCGATTTGATCAACTACGGGTGACATCACTTTAATTAGCAGCCACTTAGTCAATCACGCAATTTCTGGAATTAATTCCAAAATATTGCAAATTACGTAAAATCCTGTAATTAAAACCATAATTAAACTAAACAGTGTAATTGCTCATAATTACCCGAATATCAATCCCATCCATCACTGATAATCATTCGGTACCATTACAACCAATAATTCTCACATCTTTCGCTAAATTGTCAAATTTACACTTTTGCCCTCAAAATTTCCAAAATTACATTTTTACCCCTAAAAACCCTAATTAGGTTATAATATGACATAATCCACTTATCATTCTCAAAATATTCCGAATCTCATATTTTTCTACCCTCTACTAATTAAGGATTTCCAAAAACTAATTTAATTAATAATCGTCCTCCCACTAATTAAATTTACCAATTTACCCAAAAACCTTAACTTAGGCCTAATTGGACCAAAATTACTAAGTTGTCTCTAATTCCTCTAAACTTACAATTTTGCACCTCTTTAACCAATAATCCACATATCTAAATTTATTAATTTGCTAATTAATCCTTCAAATATCCAATTTTACGAAATCGCCCCTATTTCATTTATTCCCTCCAAATAGGCCTTAAATTCTAAATTAACTATCAAACAAGTCTAATCACATAAATTTACATCTACTAGAGCAATTAACAGCCCTAATTAGGAGTTAGGGAGCAAACTCACCTAAATCCAAGCTTCTAATTTAACGACGACTGCAACTTTTCGACGAAACTCCGGCAAAGCTCCGGCGATGGTCCGACGAGGATTCCGGTGAGCTGTCCGGACTGCTTGCGAGTGGGTCGAGCGTTTGGATGGGCCTAAATGGTTGGATCAAAGCCCACAATGGCTTATCTCAAGCCCACAGAAGCTGCAAACAGCTTCTGTTTGTATGGTCCAAGCAAAAGGGAGGCACGTGCGAGCTAGCTTCCTTTCCTGTGAGCTGCGATGCGAGCAAAAGGGCGGCGTGAAGCCACGGCGAGGTAGCTGGTTGCGACGACTAGGCAAGTTGAGGCGGCATTAACGGCGTGAAAGGCGACGATGGCGGACGGCGCGAGAGGCGACGACGGCGGACGGCGCGGTGACAACGAGGAAATAGGGGTCTCGGGTTCGCGAGCTTCCACCCGAATATAGATCTGAAAATTTGAGGTTTTTGGCGGCTACCCACAAAGAATGAGAGACGACAATCACCGATGGACGTCCAAGGGAGGTTGAGGAATTCTTCCCGAGCAATGATGTTGGCTGGAAGGGTTGGATGGCGAGCGGCACAAGCGAGCAAATGTTCTGTCCGAAACAGGGGATGCAAATCCGCGGCCTTTGGCTGCTGTTTCGTGGCCTTAGGCTGCGGTTCGTCGGATTGTTGCTGCGGTTTCCGGCGATGGCAGAAAACAGGGGAGTTTAAAGCTTCTATTTTTGCGTTCTTGACTCGAATGAAACACGTGGGAGACGAGGGAGGCGGCGGCTAGGGTTTTCAAGAGGAGTCCACGCGAGAAAGACGTCGAATTCGTTGGAGTGAGACGATCGTGGGATGGTCGTTGGCGTCATCGCGATATCCTCGCGTCCATTAGTTTAACCGTGCGGCTAAGGTTTCGAGAAAGAGGAGTTGCGTGAGGAAGATGATGAACAGGAGGAAGAGATATGGGACCCACGTGTGGAGAACAAAAGAGAAATAGAAAGAATAAAGAAAGAAAGAGGAAAGGAAATTTATTTTTAAAAAATCAGGCTGTTACAGTGGCTGGTATAGCTGAAGGGATTTTTGAGGATTGTACAATAACATGTCGTCTACTCTACTATATATTTGTGAAGTTTCAATGCAATAAATAATTTTGTGTTGAAGGAAATAATTTTTATGTCCATGTTTTCTTTAAAAAAAGGTTTTTGTAACTCCTACTTAAAATGTTGCAATACATGAAATCTTCAAAAGTTTTGGGACTAATAGACTTGTCTTATAAGATAGCTGTGTTGGTTAAGAACTTATCTCTCACCACTAAAGTTAAGGATTCAAAACCTGCGGTTACTAGCGTCTTAAGTGATGTGTCATGATGTTGGGTTTTGTGTGTTGGAGTTGGTGAATATTTCGAGAACCCTTATTTCTCATATCGGGCACGCCCACATGAGCTTAAGGAAACCAAAATATGAACTAATGACTAGTAAACCCTACGTATTGAATAATAGGGGTTTCGCTCGCCGGTGAGCAGGCAAGGAGTGCAGGGGCAATGCCCCCGTAGCAAAAATAGGTTTTATAATTATGTTTCCTATTTTAGTATGGAAATATGATATATATTTATGTTTCTTATTTTAGCCTGGGATAAAATATGAATTAATGGGCTTAGGGTTTTGAGCCTATATATTCTGCTTTATGAGAGCTTCTTGTAACATTTTGAGCTGTGAAACTCTTTGTAGGACGTAGCGAACCTGGGTAAAACTTTTGCGTCATATTCTTTTTATTGTTTGATCTTCTTGATTTGGTTTGCGATACACCATTTTCCCTTCACGGTGCTAATCCCCCCCTGAAGTATACGGACCTGGTCTTTTAGTGCCCTTCGGGCACGGAAGGCCCATGGTGGAGTCATCGGTTACCAAAAAAAGACTTATCATATTTTTTCTTTTCGAACTTCACCAAGGATTTTGGCTCAGTTCTGAAGAATTATTACAAACACCCTCCATAACAAAATGAAAAAAAGGTTTAGAAAACATATACCAAAACAAATTCACATTTGCCACCATTTCTTGGAAAACAACATCAATTATTGTCGCAATCCTGTCGACAGCGAATTAATTTTTTTTAGGAAAGTTGATGGGTTATAAAGTGGGCACGAACAATTCCTCTCATGAGATAGCACCTACGCTTCCTAATCTCTACCAGTTTGTAGTTTTATTTCTCAATTCAACTGCACAATTCAGATTATCTTCGCCAATTATTCATTATGGGTTGATTAAAATCTCGAAAAGATGTAGAAGTGCATCTGACTTTTGTGACGAGTTTAAAAATTCGATTATATTGGACTAATCTAACACCAAATTCACACTCTGTGACAAGTTCGAAGACTTGGATGAGGAAAGACTCCTTTGACTGGTGGTGGGCACTAGTGGAGGCCTCGGTGGAACTCGGCCGAGAGAGGATAGAGAGAGTGAGGGAGAACTTGTGAGAGACGGCGAGAGAAGCATAGGTAAAATTATCAAAAAAGTCAGAAATATATTGTACTAGTGTCAATTATGCCATAGACATTTCAGCTGTATTAATTAATTTCTAAACATTTTTGAAAATTTTTCAATTAAGTCAGTCGGATCAATCTGAAAATCATTCACTTGAACACAAGTAATGCCACATAGGATGGCCAGTCCTAGAAGGAATAATTTTTGTATAATTTTTTCTTAATATCTATTTCCTTTCCTTTTTATCTACCAAGGATGAGGTTCAGTCAGCTCTTTTATGTGTCCGACAATGGTAGGTCGTCAACCCCTGCCGTGTTTGAAGTTAAAAAAAGAATAATAATAAGAGAAAGAAAGCAATAAATTATTTTTTTATATAAAAAATACATAATTTTTAAAAATTATCAAAATGTTCTATGTCAACGCTGACTGTGTTATAAAGGACAATTGGCATCCATATTAGCAGTGTCCCTCTAAAATTGACTAGATGGACAATTGGCAAAATGTAAAAAAATTCAAAAGTTAATTGGCACAATTAAAATGTTGATGAAAATTAGCACAAACGAAATAGGTTTAGAATTCTTTTTATACCTAGAGAAGAGTTAGAGCCAAATGTGTTGATCCCCTATTTATAGAATAAGAGCTTATTTGGTAGCTAAAGTAAAAGTCAATATATTATTACATATCATGTGTTTAGTTTCCACCCCATAAAATAGGATAAAGGAAAATATATTAAAGGAAAGTATAGCCTGGATGGAAATTATCCCATAAGAGAGGTGGAATAAAGGGAGATAAAATTTCTTTTATTTATGGTACAATTTATTTTTCTCAATAATAAGCTTCTTAAGTAATAAAACTGAAATAACAAATATATATTAATAATTTTTGAATTCCTATACTAAAAGAAAATTAAAAGTAACTAAAAGATAGTTTTCTTTTTTAGTCATTCCTATTTTTATTTATATATTTGAATTCTTTCTACTCTATAATATGCATTTTGTGTGTATTTATTATCTATATAATTACATATTGTAGGTATAATAGTATAGTTTACTATTTGATGCAATTTTTATTAAGGAACGATGGAAGGAAATACATAAAAAAATTTATAAAAATAATAAAAATGAAGTAAAAGAACCCAAATTTTAAATGAACAAATTCAAATTTGAAAATAATCTTTTTAATTCTTAAAAAAATAAGGGACAATTAAATTTCTTAAAAATAAAATAAAATTATGCTCTCCGTCTCCTTCTCTTCTGCATCTTTGGTTCATGTTGAAGTTTCATGACTTCTCCATAGTTTTTAGATCGTGTCAGAGTTCCATGACAATGGCGAGAGAGTTGAAACATCTTCTTCTTCTTTGTAACTCTCCGGTTCACGTCAAAAGTTCATGAAAGCAAAAAAAATAGTTGAAACTTCTTTCTCCTTTATGACTTTGTGATTCATGTTGAAGTTTCATGAGAGTCACAGTGCTATACTTTTCATAACCACATGATTGAATGATCATAGTATTTCTCTCTTACTAATTTTAAAGGTGAATTATGAGATATTTTTACAATCTTCATTCATGCATTTTTAGGCTTACTTACACTGATATTTCTAATCGTGTTCTGACTTAAAATCCAAAAGACTAGACGCAATCTAAGTGCTTCTAGTTGGATTAGGATTAGATGAAGCTGAGGATTTGATGGATTATTAAAATTAAATGGGATAAAGAGATGGATGGTGGAGATGTCTTTGGATGGCCGGCCACAGGGGGCTTAGATGAAGGGCCAGGAGGAAATAAGTGGACGACCGTTGGATAGGATGGATTAAGACAAGAAGAGTGGAGATTTAGAGGACTAGGGATCGATGGTTAGAGTTAAAAGGGATTAAGTGAACCACGCGAAAAAAAAAAGTTGACGATGTGCAATGTACATGTCATGACCCACCATTTAAGAGCATAATCTTACGCATGCTCGATGATGTGAGATGAAAAAGGCACGTGATTGGCATGAGATGTAAGGACGAGATGGTTCATGTAAGTGTAAATTCTAAGGGCCAAAATCGATCCAAATGCCGCAATATCTGGCTTGTCCAATCTAAGATCAATTCTTACATACTTGGATTAAGACAAAACACGTTAGTTAAAAAGGTTGGAATTAGGATAAGTTTCCAAGGCTGTTGCAAAACGAGCTCCAATCATCTGTGAATTGAGACCAAGGTCCCGCAAGCTTGCAATTAGTATCTATGTTGTCTCCCAAGTATCTTGGAGCTCCCATTTGAGTTTACTCGCCTTACCTAACCGAGCTACCTTTGAGCTCCGAGAGAGCTCGAAACTTTATCTAAACTCATTTCCTGTGCGAGTTAAAGTTTGAGCTCAATGACAGATGGAAAACTGATCTCAAACTGATCTCTTACGTTGAAATTAAGCTTAAGCTCCAAAGAAGTTGGAATGTTCAATTTTGATCTCATTTTTTTTTAGCTTTACCTTAAGCTCATTCTACATGCCAAACCTGATGTTCAACTCATACTTCTTGTCGATCCACACATCAGGTTCATCCTAAGTATCTTGCAACATGTTCAATGCAAACGAGTTAGTTCCCGATACTATTAGAACTTAAATGCAAATAAATGCAATACATAATAGAGCTAAATGATAAGAGCTAAACGTGAGCTCCATTGTCTCTATCATAGAGCTAAATGATAGAGATGGCTCAGAGGCTTCAAGGCAACTTCATTGAACTTTCATGGACATTTGGCATCATATGATATTATATACTGGCATCCACGACCTCGGATCGAGAACGGTGTGCGGCCGGTGGACCTTTCAAGGACCTTAGAGAGAATACATAAGGAAAGAACCAGTACGCGATTTGCCGCCAAGCTTGTGCCCTCTGATTGGATGGCCCTTGAATTCACTAACTGGAAAGTAATTAGCAAGTAACCTCGATTAGTCGAAGACCGAAGTTGTGCCATCAATTGACCTCCTAGACCGTATGCCCGGTCGACTGATCGTTTCTAAATCTCTACTTCCGTTGATTAACTCATGGAGGTGGAACTTGTGCCCGCAATCACGGCCTCTACAAAGTGCTCTAGCTTGATCCGCCCTTGCTAATCCCATTTTCTAATTATTCTGTCGAAGTCACTATGCTTAAATTCAATCCAAATTTTGTTATTACCAATTTTGCTCATAAACCTTTTGTACGAAATGTCAATTTAGTTTTAAATTTTTCGATTTTATCAATGTAATATTGAATATTTACGTGAAATTTCAATATAGTCATTTCTATCAATTGTCGTTGAAAATACTGACATGATGATCCACACGTTGTTTGCGTCGACTTGCTACGTAGGACGATTGGATATGACTAGACACAACCTTAGCATTTTCTAGTGATAATTGATCGAAATGACAACATTCGGTTTTCATGCAGAGATATACGGTTACATTGGCAATTTTTTTTAATAAAAAACTCACATATGAATTGATATATGTATAATAGATTTAAGGCTGCTTGAGCAATTATTCCTTTTGTTATGGGATGAACTATGTCAACCACAAGTTTGACACGTTTGATCTCTAGAATCACTTGGGGAGTGTGCTACTATATGCTTCATAGTTCATCCAAACAATATCATCCATGGAATTTAAATTTGGTCTCGATGGACAACAAACAAATAAATATATGTAAGCTAAGGTCAATTTATCCTCTCTGTCCAAATTTCAATGTGCGCATTTATCTATTGGTATCCCTTACCCGACCTGAGTCATATCTCATGTACATAGAACTAAAGTTGATTTGGGTAGCATTCAGCAAGATCAGTTTGCCTAGACTTTGAAAAGCCGTTACTTTAGGTCCACAAATTGCACCCGCTTTTAAGTGGAATGATTTCATCAGCATGTTAATTAACTAATCAATTAATTAAACCAATTGTATGGGTGGCTAATTGCTGGTAGGGGTGGAGATAACATCCACCCACTTCATAGACGTATCGGATACCGCACAATAATTAAGAAGGTTTAAGACTCGAAATGAGAAGCTCATGCCCGATGCACCCAACACAGCACCGTGTCTCGTGTCAGGGCAAGTATGTACTCACAACATGTCCTCGATGAGTTTAATAGGTTATTGTCTTGTTCATCATCGTTCCTGCGTGCAAGTTTCTGTCAAGAGACACATTAATCAAATTGATAATGACCCATGAAAGCCTAGACAGAAACCAAAGTGATAAATCCCACCTTCAACTTCAGCCTACCCCGCCCAACTTACAACTACTTACCTCTCTGTCATTCTCTCTCGCTACTCATCAGGATTAATTAATTGCTCCAGGCATGAGCTCTCATGGAGCTGTGTCCCCACCTAGAACCTGAACTTTCCTTTTTCCTTCAATGAAACGTGTGGCCGAAGACTCTGTTCTTTCATAATGTTTCCACTGGCTACTGGCTAGTTCGAGGAGTGAATGCTCATGAACAATTGCTCCATCAGGCTCTCTTAGGGTTTCATGATGACCATTTGACAGTCCCATTCCTCAAATGGTGATTGATGGACACTGTTTCAATCCAACACTTTAATAAAAGATGAAGCACTTTTGCCTAGTGCGAGTATACCATCCCTGAAGCGCTCTTTTGTTGCAATGTTCTTCAACCAAAATTTGAGTAGCAAGTCTCGAGTTTTCTTTCCAACGTTTTTAATGCTCGTCCTAAAGTACAAAAGCGTCGTGAGTGCATCTTCTTCGATAACTTTATCGTGATAGATAACAATTTATTCTTGAAGGTAAAAAATTGTATGATCCTAGAACCATCTAACTTTACATAGGCTCTCCGTTATAATCATGTCACTTATGCACCAGAACAAAACCCTTATGCATAGCTGTTCTCTCTCTTCATTCTTCTGTTTGAATGATGAGACTTTGGAATTGGTTTGCGAAATTAAGTGTTGTTGTTGAATGCCATCTAGCTGACTCTTAGAGCATACTCACAAGTTTTCGACTGCTTGCATGGTCACGTCTTGCTTTCCTCGTTGAATAATGGAGTTACGTGGTACTTCTCTCTTGCCTTCCAACAAATTCAGACGCAAACTAGGAACGAAAATGAAAGAACCTCCATGAATTAATCTAAGAAATAACAAGTTCACAAAAATAAACTCCCTCTTCCAAAGATAGAAAAGAGAACAAACTGATAGCAAATTACACTGATCATCCTCGTAGAGCTTCCACCTTTTTGGACTGGTCTTTGCATTCGACCCTCCATCATATCACAAAGATATAATACGCAATTCACCCTATATGAAGAACATAAATCCCAGAAAAATGAAGAGGAAAAGATTTGAGGTGAAGAGCAACAGTCAGATATACTTCGGTAATCGCTCTGGGAGAGATGATAATCAGCAACATCGATTTTGGCCGTGCAAGAGAGAAGGCGCTGAAATATCGCCAAGAAAGCAGAGCAAGACACTTCTTTGACCCTCTGGACTACCAATTTCCCACGAAACACTCTCTTATTGACTCTTCCCAAGCACTTCTTGGTCCTCTCAGGCACACTATCTTTCCTGGTGAAAGTGTAGCTCCTCAGGTACACTTGCCTGCAAGATCGAGTATCCACCACTCTAGGATGCAACCGCCACCCACGCCCCACTGGGAAACGATCACCGTCCGATTCAGGCCCCCGGCGGAGGCTCACGTACGTTGGCCCTGCCTGGGCGGCAAACCGGATGTCACCGTCCACGATGCAATTTTTCATGCAGGTGGAAGCTCCCATGGCGAGTGCTTCCAAAGGTGTCGTGCGCAACTCTGTTGAGTTGTCTTTGTCTGTGTTCGCTTTTTATAGCGTGGTCGGTTTGTGCTTTAATGCGTTTGTAGGTGAAAGGTGAACGTGGGTGCAAATGGACTGGTGGCATGTGGGAGCCGAATTTTACTTTGTATGCCTTTGAAGGTAGAGTAAAGATATTGCACGCATCTGCTGATATTTAAAAAGCACAGCGATCAAGTCATCATGGTCCATTCATGCACACTGGAAGAAGGATAAAAGAGCCTCTCCATTATGATCGGCCAAAAGGATGTGCTAAGTAACATGATCTTTACTCTTCCCTCCCTTGTATTGACTCTTATTATCTTAATCAAGTGGGAGTTCGAATTGGAATTGGAATGGAATACTCTCTTGTGCACATTCGATCTCAGCAAGAGTTGTGATATATTTTTTTTGAACTTCTATTCGATCCCAAAATTTGAATAAATAGTTGCTTGATTTAAAATCATAGATGCTGTCGTATAGATATTGTAATACCGTCAATGAAAAAGACTTCCTGTCTCTAGTTTCATCAATAGAATGAAAAACTCATTCTAATTTGAAAATGCGACAAAAACATTTTATTTCAATGATGGATTGAGAACTTTGATGGGAAAAAAGGGAATTGTAATCCAAAAATCGAGGCGATTAAAATAGATGGTGACCTTTCATTGATTCCGGAAGGCAAACGGCACCGCTGCCGATATACACCAAATTCCGGCAACCGTGTGCGGTTTTGCGCGATAAGCATTGATAATCAAGGATCATCTTGGAAGCAATGGGGGAACAAAAAAAAAAGGGGTTCCCGTCCAAGTTGACAACGAACTAAGTGCTTGGGCTTATGGACCAAACAAGAAATGTAAAAAATAGATCTATGGGCTTTGCATAAAACAAAAGAAAGAACATGCTTGTGGACTAAAGCCCGTTTTAAAGCAAGCCCAGAAAGAAGTGGAGCCGAGGGGACTAGTCTCTTGGGTTTAGGATGGGGAAATACTTTCTAACGGTAGATCGTGAAGTTTGATAAAGGAAAAGACAACTTTTAATCCATAAACCAAGATGATTAAATTGGATGTTACCCTTCGTTCAAATTCCGAAAGGCAGGTGCACCGCGGCGTAGATCCGCCACCGAATTCCGGCAACTGCGTTCAGTTTATGCATCTAACATTGATTTTTGAATATTCCATTTTGGGGCAATGGGCACTAAAAAGAAAAAGGGCTCTTATCCAAGTGGACAACAAAAGTAAGTGCAATGAGCTCATGGCCTAAACAAGGAAAAGAAACAGGTTTGTGGGCTTTTGGTAAAGAACAAAAAAACATCTATGTGGACCGAACCCATTTGACTGCAAGCTCAAGAGACAGCAAAGACAGCAAAAATCTAAACTTACTATAATTGTGCAAATTCAGTCCCATGCCATTTTGTTTTTTTGCCAATTGATTTCAAAACCTTTTACAATTGTATTTAGTCAGTTCATCCGGCTAATTTTAGCTAGCCGGCATCCTATGTGGCGTCACTAATGCGGACATAAATACTTTTAAATTAATAGTTTCTTTCATCTTCCTTTTTTTTTTCTTCTTCCCTTCCTTCTTCTCCGCAGCTAGCTAGAAGTAAGGCCAACTAGGCTGACCTCAGTCATAGATGGGCGAGGTCAAGCCTCATCTAGAGACAACGAGATTAGCCTTGCTAGTGGCTCCCCTCTAGTTAGTTGTCGACCATTGATCAACTAGAGGAAAAAAGACAGGGAGGGAGGAAAAAAAAAGAGAAAACGTGTTTCAATGAGGAATTAAAATGTTATTAAAAAATTTTCATGTCAACGACGATAAAGTCATGTAATATTGCTAGTATCCTGGTTAGTCAAAATTAGTTAAATGAACTGAGTTGGTATAATTGTAAAAGGTTTAAGATTTTTCTTTGGGTAGGGAGTAATGTCATAGGTTTAATGGGCGACGTAATTTCTTTGCTAAACATTCCACTGCGTAGATTATCGGTACTTGGTAGGCCTATAAGGCCGCTCATCTGAACAACTTGGGCCCACTTAACATCGCTGGAAATGGAAAGAGAGCATTTTTGCATGCGCTATTAAGGAATTGGAATCTTTTGCAAGCGATGAGTTGGTACGTCTACAAAGAAAGCTTTGATTATCAAGAATCTCACAAATAAAAAAATAGAAATATGCCGCTTTAAATTTAAATTATATTCACTACGGTACTAATATCTTAAATCTCTTCTTTTTTTATGCTCGTGCGACACATACACTTACCGTCACAGTATTGTCCAAGCTTCCATTAAAAAATTTGGCCTGAATCCAAAGTGGTAGTATTAATATTTTTTGAAGGAAAAGTGGCATTGATGTGTCGAAGTGGCTCCACGCGAACACCACATCGCAGAAAGATTAAGGCTCCATTCATTTCACAGAAAATAACTTTCAAAAATATTTTCTGAATTTTTCGACATTCGCTTCAAGGAAAATAAAATAGTCAAGGAAAATATTTTTCACCAATGGAAAAAAACATCTTCAAAAGTGGGGAAAATGTTTTCCATTTTTTTTAAAGGGGAAAACATTTTCCGTGTTCTTCTTTTAACTTTAAAAATTGCGGCCTCTAACAACGTGCCTCGACCTTGCTCGAGGTTGGTGAGTCGGTGACCTTTGATAAACGAACATTGGAAAATATTATCATTTCCCAGGAAAATGATTTCCAGAAAAATATTTTCCAGAAATGTTATATTTTCAGTGAAACGAACGGAGCCTAATAAGAGGAAAATAGAGAACCAAAAAAAAAAATACAATGATTAAGTAATTGTCCTGAACTCTTAGTAATAATAACAATATACAGTTGACCACCAAAAAAATAGTTAAAAATTATTATTTGGTCCATTCCTATAAGAATTTACAGCCCACAATATCCCGTCACTCTCATGATTACTCAAATACTATTATGTTAGCAAGACTAAAAAAAAATTCGAACTAGAGGGAGAAAGAGATCGAGAGATTGCATGTGATCAGGGATGCTTAAGGGGTGCTCCGGCCGTTTTGACTTAGCCGGCATTAGCTGTCGACCCTGGCGGGCCATCAGCAAAGATCGACTGATGCTCGTGGAGAATACCCTTAACACGAAAGGGCAAGTACCCTGCCCCAGGTCAAACATCACCATATAACACCCCTACTCAAGCTCATTCTCTATTAGTTTTGGACTCAGGTACCGTTCAAAAGCCATTACGATATTCAGTGCTGAGTTGATTCGATAGCGACCATTTGATTTCAGCGGTCCCCTGTCAAGAATCGAGAATAAAAGCGTCCGACCTTAATTGTTATACATCGCCGGTTGAATCACCGTCCACCGGTCGAATCACCGTCCGCGACCGGAGGTCTTCGTTGTTTGGTTGCATCTGCAAAAGATATCATTGACAATTGACGTCAGATCACGACTGTTTGGCACAGGATACGAAACTACCCAACTCTTTGTGTTTTCTATATTTTCGGGTCATCACTTCTAACGTGCATCCTCACTGGCGACTGGAGGTCTTTGTCGTTTGATTGCATCTGCAGACGGTATCGTTGACAATAAACATCGGATCATGACACTACCCAAACCTTTTTTGTCCTGTTTTTCTGTCATCTCTTCCAACGTGCATCCTCACTTTTACTGACACCGTTGACGAGTTGACCAAGACGCCGTACAGAGCTATATATTGAGAGCCCGCCTTAGTGAAATTCGCATTCCTTTGAAGGTTGCTTAAGGATTGTAGCGTTTAACATCACTCCCACTGGTTTGCTCTGTTCTTCTTGTTAAGGTAAATGCAAGCAACTTCTGCTGCTCATTACACACCTCGCCAAACTCCACTTTCAATCATCTCGATCTCAAGCTGGGATCATTCAATTTGCTTGATCTATTGTGATAAAAAAAAAGTGTTTCGTTTTTGAATAAAGTAGAATCTTTTTGAACAATTACAACATTTTTTTTAATGAATTTGATACTTGCGACAATGTTTGCAAACTCACAGCTTGCTTTGGACTACAGAGAATTTTCTTGATGGAGGGCTACAATTGTTCACCTAATTGTCCGGGTTCCCTATACTTCCCTTCTCCAGTGGCAGGGAACGTTCCGATTTCGATAACGTTGAAAGGCAAGGACACACCATGGTGGGAGTCTCGGAGTTCGGTCAGCATCACCATCACCATTAGCATAGTCATCGTCGTCGTTGTAGGAGGTGGTGCCCTTTTGAGATCTCGTCGTGTTCATAGGGACGAAACATCTAAGGATGGCAAACAAACACCTGAGGACCCACAAACACCTGAGGACCCAAAACCACCTGAGGGGTCGCGGCTGCCATGCTCATGCTCATGCTCACAGCCGCCGCCACCACCGTGGTCATGCTCGCCGCCGCTTCCATGCTCATGCTCGCTACCGCCGTCATGTTGTCCGTATAGTTCGTGTTCTCATGAGATGAGAGAATTATCATATTGGCCGGTATAGCTAAAGGGATTTTTGAGACTGTACAATGACATGTCATCTACTTTAATGTGTATCTTTGAAGTTTCGATGCAATAAATAATTTTGTGTTGAAGGAAATAATTTTTATGTCCATGTTCTCTTTTAAAAAAAATGTAACTCCTACTTAAAATGTTGTAATACAAAAAATCTTCGAAAGTTTTGAGATAAATAGACTTGATTTTTTTTAAAATTTCGACTTTCATGAAGGATTTTGGCTCAATTCTGAAGAATTATTACAAACACACTTAACAAGAATGACAAAAAGGTTAATAAAAAACAGAAACGAAAACAACTTCACATTTCCCACCATGTCTTGGAAAACGACATCAATTATTGTCGCGATCCTGTTGACAACGATTTAAATTTTTTGAGGAAAGTTGATGGATTACAAGGTGGGCACGAACAATTCCTCTCATGAGATAGCACCAACGCTTATTATGAGCCCTCCTAATCTCTACTGGTTTGTAATTTTATTTCTCAATTCAACTGCACAATTCAGATGAAACCACAATGCACTTTCACATTACCCGCAAATTAATGATGCAGTAACTTTGGAATAGAACGCTCTCGGCAGGTTCTTCGTGGCAAATGCAGGGCATGGACGAAACTGAAACCAGTGGCCAAATGCTTAAACTGGAAGCATGTGCTGTCTTTTTTTCATCTAAAGTTTCTTGGTAATGGAGCCGACATCCTTGACCTGCGACCAACCGCATAACAAAAGATTTCTCTACCTTTGGGCTGCAAGCGAAACTGACTTCTCGCTACGAACCAAATGTCGTCGCCTTCAATGAATGCTTTCCGAGTCATCCGCTGTGAAGTAGGCCTCAAGCTGCACAGGAGGTCTAAGGACGGGAAGAAAAGCTGGGTTTTCTCTATTTCCTCCCCCGTGAGCTGGGGGCTCCAAAAGGGGAAGATGCACATGTTGCTATTATTTGTTTTGTGGAGTGTTTCGCGAATATAAGGTGGTTGAGCACATGAGGTGTCGCCTACCGAATGAAACGAAGCATGGGATCAAGGAAGTAATGGCCATAAATAAAACAAAAGAAGAGGTTCCTCTTTCAGAAATTCCAAATTTACCCGTGGTCGGCCGATGCTGGATATAAATATGGTCAAAATATGAGCTATTCGATTATTTTTCTTCTTGATGTCTCGTAACAAATTAATCATTTCCGCTCCACCTAGAAGTCGAGCGACGACAATCAGCTACTCATGTGCCTATTCACTCTAACAACAATAAAAGACGAGAGACGACTTGACACGCGCACCCGTTTGAGGGATAGAAGAGAACCATTATAATGACGGGCCACCTAACGAAGATTCGCACTCCTTTGCTGGTTTGTGTAAGAATTCTACCAACTACACCAGTCGCTGGTTTGCTCAGCTCTTCTTGATAAGGTACGAGCAAGCACCTCCTTCGACTCTTCGATTTATACTCTGTTCTCAATCATCTACTTCTCGCAATCAGGTCGCCTTATCTTCTCGTTCTATGTGATCAAAAGTTGTTCCTTTTCTAGAAGAGTATCCTCTTTTCGAAGAACTACTTGTTTTCTTACGTGAATCGATGCTTGGCAACACGTCTTTAAACTCTTCACTTGCATTGAACCACGCAGAGTTTTCCCGATGCAGAACAGTAGTTGTCCGCAAAATTGTCCGGGAAACTTCCCGTACTACCCTCCTACATTCATCCCGATTACAGTATCGTCCAACGACAACGACAGCAACATTTCGTGGTCGGATACTCCGGGATGGGTCATCGTCGGCATCGTCATCCTTGCCGTCCTAGTCTGCGTTTTGTTTCTCTTCATCGTTCGTGCTTCCAAGGCCGACGTCGACGGACAAGCTGACATTCCAATTGATCTGGGATGTTGTGAAATTAATTTTAACTTGGGCATCTCCTCCAAACAATAATCTGGAAGCTTCTACGCATGTTTCTGTGTGAAACTCATATCATGTACCAGGGCAGATCGTCTGCTCTAGTGTCCGACTTTCGAGATTTGATGCAACAAATAATTTGTGCTGGAGAGAAAAAAAAATTGCAATGAAGGTTTTACTACATTACAGCAGCTCTATGGTCCATCAAGAAATGGATCTTCCGATTATAACAAATTATAACTATTTTCATTTCTTGCTAAGTCCTATACGAAATTGTTGCAATACACAAAATCTTGATAGTCTTACAATCATCCAACGAGATTTACTTTTGCCTTCTTTGATTGTCATCGAGAGTTCCGAGTAAGGTTCAGCTAGTTTTACGGCTCAATAATCTATAATGGGAGGTGGGAAACCGAAAATGCAAATGTACTGTGAAATGGGTTACCTAGTTTATTTAAACAAACAATATCCAAGTAATAATGTTCAAGTAACAAAGATTATAAGAAATAGGAACGCAACTTCTGAACGGTGGATACATGTCCAATGACAAAAGAAAAAATTAGTGTTCAAAAATTTTATGCGGTAAATCGTTAACTTCTAACCATCTTAGACTTTTAGCATCAGTGGCAGCATCATGAAAGAGTTTTCGCTGAGCGTTATTTCAAATAACCTTGTTGTCACAATTACCCATTCCAATAACCCAATTGCATTTCTCTATGCAATTGAAGTTGCCCCTGTGCTTGACGGCTTGATTCAGGATGATGCCAATATTCTTCCTTCAGGGAAGTTTCAAGGTGTCTTCTCGCACACTCTTGAGAGAGTCTGGAGATTGAACATGGGTGGACAAAAAGTTTCTGCTATGAATGGTACTCTCTGGAGGAATTGGGATCCCGACTATGATTTTCTAGTCCAACCCAATTTGGGAACGAATAGATCAAAGATTGGAGCAGTCTCGTATGTAGCAGGTGGGCCGACACAGGACACTGCTCTGGCTTCAGTCTACGGCACTGCAACCGAGATGGACTTGGAAAGTGATCCTCATAACAATTTCAATGTCACCTGGGAGTTTGACATTGATGTTGGATTTAGACACCTTATTCGATTTCACTTCTGTGATATAGTGAGCACGGCGCTTAACTTGCTCTACTTCAATGCCTATCTTGACTCTTTTGCTGTTGTTAGTGACCTTGATTGAGCACCATCTCGAACAATGTTTTGACCGTTCCCTACTTTGGCGATCTAGTTTCAGGGGTATCGGTTAGCAATAAGCTTCGTGTAAGTGTTGGTCCTTAGACGGCAAATTGTGCTTACCCCAGGGCCATTTTGAATGGGTTAGAGATCATGAAAATGAACAATTTCAGTATTAACGTGATTGGCGAGTTGTCTCCTCAAGCCCACAATTTCAGCAATGCCGATGCAACCATTTCCACTGCACAGTATGAAGTATCTAGTGTCGACAACCTCTTGATGAGTAAAGTGTTCTCACAGCTTGGGAACTCTGTGGGTAGATGACTTAAACTAGGGTTTAATTCGTCTTGCTCGCCTCTCCTTCTGATTCTTTTTCCAACCAACCATGATAAGACGTCATTCGATTTTAGTTTCATCAAAAGTTTGGCTGCTGCTGCTTCACATAAATGGACCATTCGGGAGTGCCACAAAGCACCTTTGGTTGAGTCGAGGGATCAGCGGAAAAGGAGGGGCTCGCTTAGTTTCATGTAACCTTGATGTCTCACTTGATGGAGTTCGCTTATGGATGGATGGATTTGAACAGAGAATTCTGGTGTGTGTTTTAGGGATCCGATAGTTATGAGTCTTATTACTGATGGAATCTGTTGAAACTGAATCGTTTTCTTGTTATGCGTACTTGTTCCAATCCGTGTTCACAATGTACAGGACTCGTTTATAAGTTCATTTATTTGACCTTTCTTTGAATGGACTGGCTGAGCCTAAATTGTAATATCCACGACTTTATCATAGCCTGTGCAAATGACATTGATCTCTGCACATGAACCCTGGTGCTTCAAATATGTAATGGAACAGTTGAAAAAGGGAACAGAACGATTGTTGGATTTGCTGCTTGGGTTTTGCTCGTGGGTAAGTCTTCTTATCTTCACAATCCATTGTCATCTTGTCAATCAGAGCTTGGCATCCAATCCCATCTTCTTCCTCCGGCGTCTCTCTTTCACAAATGCAGAAGCAAAGCCCCACGCCTACTCTTTCTTTGTGCAGGCAACTTGGTACGGCCACCAGGAAAAGAATCACGGCCTCCTCCCGTTCATTGTCTCGTCCACCGCCAAAATCTTTCCCGGCCACATCTCTCTCCCACACCCACGATCGCCCTCTTTATCCTGTAATCGAGCGGTTTTAAGGTCCACGACCTCAGATTGAGAACGGTGTGCGGCCAGTAGACCTTTCAAGGACCTTAGAGGGAATATATAACGAAAGAACCAGTACACGATTTGCGGCCAAGTTTGTGCCCTCGGATTGGATGGCCCTTGAATTCACTAACTGAAAAGTAATTAGCAAGTAACCTCGATTACTCGAAAGACCGAAGTTGTGCCATCAATTGACCTCCTAGACCGTATGCCAAGTCGGCTGGTCGTTTCTAGATCTTTACTTCCGTTGATTAACTCATGGAGGCGGAACTTGTGCCCGCAATTACGGCCTCCTCAAAGTGCTCTAGCTTGATCTGCCCTTGCTAATCCCATTTTCTAATTATTCTGTCAAAGCGACTATGCTTAAATTCAATCCAAAATTTGTTATTACCAATTGTGATCATAAATCTGTTGTACGAATATCAATTTAGTTCTAAGTTTTTCTATTTTATCAATATAATTCTGAATATTTACGTGAAATTTCAATATAGTCATTTCTATCAATTGTCCTTAGAATACTGACATGATGATCCACAAGTTCTTCGTGTCGACTTGCTACATAAGACAATTGGATATGACTAGACACAACTTTAGCATTTTTAAGTGATAATTGATTGAAATGACAACATTAATGCATAAGGATTTACGGTTACATTGGCAAAATTAAAAAAAAAAACTCACAGTTGAATTGATATATGTATAATATATTTAAAGCCCATTGAGAAATTATCCCTTTTGTTATGGAGTGAACAATGTCTACCAAAAGTTTGACACGTTTGATCTTGAGAATCACTTGGGGAGTGTGCTACTATATGCTTCATAGTTCATACAAACAACATCATCCGTGGAATTTAAATTTGGTCTTGATGGAAAACAAACAAATATATATATATATATATATATATATATATATATATATATAAGTAAGCTAAGGTCAATTTATCCTCTGTCCAAATTTCAATGCATGCAGTTATCTATTAGTATTCCTTACCCAACCAGAGTCATATCTCATATCTCATGTGCATAGTGTTGGTAAAATATGGCTTCGAATCGGGTAGAACAATGAAATCAAAAGATTTCGAGTAATCAGGTCGGACTTTGATGCGTGATATCACTTTCTTTAAGGATCTATTTGCCCCACAACGTTGCTAATAGTCACCGGCAAATTTCCTCCAGGATACAACAAAGTCTCAAACGAGAATACTAGATAGCAATTCTAGTATTTTTCCAGGGTCTCTTTTCGGAACAACTAAAAAGAATAGCTGCAGCTTTTCTTATAGAAGAAGACTTTGTAAAACGAACAAATGCAATTCTTTGTGAAAGGTTGCAAACCGAACAAGTATAATTTGCAAAAGTTGTCTTGAAAAGACACAAACAAAATTCGAAATAAATAAATAATAATAAATAAAATTTTAAATTCATAAATAATTTCTGAATCTTCTCAAAACAAAATACTGAAAATAAAATTAAAATGACAAAGTGATTAGTACTAATTTAATCGGTGCCAAGTGCTAAGTGCGCCTAATAATCGCACATTCGCACGTGGGTATGGTGAGATCTAGTCCACAATCTATCATTCCTTTAAGTTCACTAGAGAAACCCCACACTTTTAAGATGGCCCACTTACTCCCACTTTCTCTATGTGGGACTAGCACTTGGTTTGTTTTACAAATAAACCTCCAACACATAGAAGTTGATTTGGGTAGCATTCAGCAATATCAGTTTGCCCGGACTTTGAAAAGCCGTTAAATTAGGTCCTCAAATTGCACCCGCTTTTAAGTGGAATGATTTCATCAGCATGTTAATTAATCAATCAACTAATCAATTAATTAAACCAACTGTATGGGTGACTAATTGCTGGTAAGGGTAGAGATAACATCCACCCACTTCATAGACGTATCGGATACCACACAATAATTAAGAAGGGTTGAGACTCGGAATGAGAAACTCACTGCTGATGCACCCAACACAGCGCCGTGTATCGTGTCAGGGCAAGTATGTACTCAGAACAAGTGCTGAATGAGTTTAATAGGTGATTTTCTTGTTCATCATCGTTCCTGCGTGCAAGTTTCTGTCAAGGGACACATTAATCAAATCGATAATGACCCGTGAAAGACTAGACAGAAACCAAAGTGATAAATCCCACCTTCACCTTCAGCCCACCCCGCCCAACTTACAACTACCAATCCTCTATCGTTCTCTCTTGCTACTCACCAGGATTAGTAAATTGCTCGAGGCATGAGCTCTCATGGAGCCGTGTCCCCACCTAGAACTTGAACTTTCCTTTTTTCCTTCAATGAAACGTGTGGCCTAAGACTCTGTTCTTTCATAATGTTTCTACTGGCTAGTCTCGAGGAGTGAATGCTCATGAAAAGTTGCTTGATCAGGCTCTCTGAGGGTTTCATGATGATCATTTGACAGTCCCCTTCCTCAAATGGTGATTGATGGACACGGTCTCAATCCAACACTTCAATAAAAGATGAAGCACTAGTGGGAGTTTACCGTCCTGAAGCGCTCATCTGCTGCAATGTTCTTCAATCAAAATTTGAGAGGTGAGTCTCGACTTTTCTCTCTAACATTTTTAATGCTCGTCTTAAAACTCAAAAGTATATCGATGGAATCGTGAGTGCATCTTCTTTGATAACTTTGTCATGATAGATGACGATTTATTCTTGAAAGTAAAATGTTATATGGTCCTAAAACCACTTAACTTTACATAGGCCCTCTATTATAATCATGCCATTTATGCACTCAAACAAAAACCTGATGCATAGCTGTTCTCTCTCTTCATTCTTCTGTTCAAATGATGAGACTTTGGAATTGGTTTGTGAATTTAAGTATTGTTGTTGAATGCGATCTAAATGGCTCTTAAGGGAACACTTAAAGGTTTTCTACTGCTTGCAAGGTCATGTCCTGCTTTCCCCGTTGAATATTGGAGTTTAGTGGTACTTCTCTCTTGCCTTCCAACAAATTCAGACGCAAACTAGGAACGAAAATGAAAGAACCTCCATGAATTAATCTAACAAATAACAAGTTCACAAAAATAAACTCCCTCTTCCAAAGATAGAAAAGAGAACAAACTGATAGCAAATAACATTGATCATCCTCGTAGAGCTTCCACCTTTCTGCACTGGCCTTTGCATTCGACCCTCCATCATATCATATAGATATAATACGCAATTCACCCTATATGAAGAACATAAAACCCAGAAAAATGAAGAGGAAAAGATTTGAGGTGAAGAGAAACAGTCAGATAAACTTCAGTAATCTCTCTGGGAGAGATGATAATCAGCAACATCGATTTTGGTCGTGCAAGAGAGAAGGCACTGAAATATAGCCAAGAAAGCAGAGCAAGACACTTCTTTGACCCTCTGGACTACCAATTTCCCACGAAACATTATCTTCTTGACTCTTCCCAAGCACTTCTTGGTCCTCTCAGGCACACTCTCTTTCCTGGTGAAAGTGTAACTCCTCAGGTACATTTACCTGCAAGATCGAGCATCCACCACTCTAGGGTGCGATCGCCACCCGTGCCCCACTGGAAAACGATCACCGTCCCGTTCCGGCCTCCGACTGAGGCTCATGTACGTTGGCCCTGCTTGGGCGGCAAACCGGGTGTCACCGTCCACTATGCAATTTGTCATGCAGGTGGAAGCTCCCATGGCGAGTGCTTTCAAAGGTGTCGTGCGCAAGTCTGTTGAGTTGTCTTTGTCTGTGTTTGCTTTTTATAGCGTGGTCGGTTTGTGCTTTCATGCGTTTGTAGGTGAAAGGTGAACGTGGGTGCAAATGGACTGGTGGCATGTGGGAGCCGAATTTTACTTTGTATGCCTTTGAAGGTAGAGTAAAGATAATGCATGCATCTGCTGATATTTAAAAAGCACAGCGATGAAGTCGTCATTGTCCATTCGTGCACACTGGACGATGGGAAAAAGAGCCTCTCCATTATGATCGGCCAAAACGAAGTGCTAAGTAACATGATCTTTACTCTTCCTTCCTTGTATTGACTCTTATTATCTTAATCAAGTGGGAGTTTGAGTTGAAATTGAAATGGGATACTCTCTTGGGCATACTCTACTTCAATGAAAGTTATGATATTTTTACCGCTGTTATGTTGGATCCCGAAATTGGATTAAATAGTTGTCTGGTTTAAAATAAAAAAAGTTGTGCGCATTGATATCGTAATATCATCAATGAAAAAGATTTGGTGTCTCTAGTGTCATCGATAGAATGAAAAACTAACATCTTTGATAAAAACATTTTATTCCAACGGTGGATTGAGAACTTTAATGGGGAAAAATGGAATTTTTCCGGCATCGATTGCGGAAGGCAATGGGCGCCACTGCCGATATACACCAATTTCCGGCAACCGTGTGCTGTTTTGCGCGATAAGTATTGATCATCAAGGATTATCTTGAAAGTAATAAAAAGAAAAAGGGTTCCAATCCAAGCTGACAACAAGCTAAGTGCTTGGGCTCAAGGGCTAAACAAGAAAAGTGAAAAATGGATATATGGGCTTTGCGTAAAATAACAGAAAGAACAAACTTGTGGACTAAAGCCGGTTTCAAAGCAAGCCCAGAAAGAAGCGGAGCCGAGGGGACTAGTCTCTTGGGTTTAGAATGGGGAAATACTTTCTAAAGGTGGACCGTGAAGTTTGATAAAGGAAAAGAAAACTTTTAATCCATAAACCAAGATGATTCAATTAGATGTTACCCTTCATTAAACTTCCGGAAGGAAGGTGTGCCGCGGCCTAGATCCGCCACCGAATTCCGGCAACTGCGTTCAGTTTACGCATATAACGTTGAAATTTGAATATTCCATTTTGGGGGAAAGGGCACTAAAAAGAAAAAGGGGTTCTCATCCAAGCGGATAACAAAAGTAAGTGCAATGGGCTCATGGCCTAAACAAGGAAAAGAAACAGGTCTATGGGCTTTTGGTAAAGAACAAAAAAGCATGTATGTGGACCGAACCCATTTGACTGCAAGCCCAAGAGACAGCAAAGACATGCGGACTAAGAGAAAATTTCCCCCCCAAAAATTTAAAACTTATTATAATTGTGCAAATTCAGTCTCATACCCTTTTATTTTTTTGCCAATTGATTTCAAAACCTTTTACAATTGTATAGTCGGTTCATCCGGCCAATTTTAGCTAGCCGGCATCCTATGTGGCATCACTAATATAGACGTAAATACTTTTTAATAATATTTTTTCAAATCTTTTACATTTTCTTTATCTTTCCTTTTTTTCTTCTTCCCTTCCTTCTTCTCCATAGCTAGCTAGAGGTGAGGCCAGTAAGGCTAACCTCATTCATAGATGGGTGAGGTCAAGCCTCATCTAGAGACAATGAGATTAGCCTTGCTAGTGGCTCCCCTCTAGCTAGTTGTCGACCATCGACTGATGACCAGCTAGAGAAAAAAGAAAGGGAAGGAAAAAAAAACTTACAAAAATATTAAAATATTATTTTAAATTATCTACGTCAACAACGATAAAGTCACGTAATATGGCTAATATCCCGGTCGGTTAAAATTGGTCAAATGAATTGAATTGAGACAATCGTAAAAGGTTTAATATTTTTTTTCGGGTACGAAGTAGTGTCATAGGTTTAATGGGTGACGTAATTTCTTTACTAAACGTTCCATTGCGTAGTTTATCGGTTGGGCCTAAAAGGCTGCTCATCTGAATAACTTGAGCCCACTTAACATCGCTAGAAATGGAAAGAGAGCATTTTCACATGCGCTATTAAGGAATTGGAATCTTTTGCAAGCTATGGATCGGTACATCAGCAAAATAAGCTTTGATTATCAAGAATCTCACAAATAAGAAAAAAATAAAAATACATCGCTATAAATTTAAATTATGTTCATCGCGATACTAATATCTTAAACCTGTTTTTTTTATGCCCATGCGACACATACACTTGCCATCATAGTGAGTTTTGGGCCAACTCATTTAGTATGAATTGCCCTCAAACTGTAAGGATCCTAAGAGGATAAAATTGTCGATAATGGGACGATGAGGTTATAGGTAGTATTAATAATTTTTGAAGGAAAAGTGGCATCGATGTGTCGATGTGGCTCCATGCGAACAACACTTCACAAAAAGATTAAGAGGAAAATGGAGAACAAAAATAAAACAAATAAATTAAAAAATGATTAAGTAATTGTCTTGAACTCATCATAATAATACCAATCTACAGTTTACTACCAAAAAAATAATTAAAAACTATTATTTGGTCCATTCCTATAACAATTTACAGCCCACAACATCCCGTCACTCTCACAATTACTCAAAGTACTATAATGTTAGCAAGACTAAAAAAAACAAAAGAAAATTGAACCAGAGGGAGAAAGAGAGAGACTGCATATGATCAGGGGTGCTTTAGGGGCGCCCCTGTCGTTTTGACTTGGCCGGCGTGAGCCATCAACACGCAAGGGCAAGTACCTTTCCCCAGGTCAAACATCGCCATATAACACCTCATCTCAAGCTCAAACGATTTCTATTAGTTTTGGACTCAGGTCCGTTCAAAAGTGATTACGATATTCAATGCTGAGTTGATTAGATGGCCACCCTTTGATTTCCAGCGTTCCCTGTCAAGAATCGAGAATAAAAAAACGTCCGACCTTAATTGTTATAATCTCCGGTCGCATCACCTTCCGCGACCGGAGGTCTTCGTTGTTCGGTTGCATCTGCAAAACGATATCATGGACAATTGACGTCAGATCAAGAGTGTTTGGCACGGGATATCATTGGCAATTGACGTAAACTCTTTTGTGCTTTTTAATTTTCGGGTCATCACTTCCAACGTGCATCCTCACTGGCGACTGGAGATCTCTGTCGTTTGCTTGCATCTGCAAACGGTATCATTGACAATAGACGTCAGATCATGACACTACCCAACCTTTTTTGTCCTGTTTTTCTGTCATCAATTCCAACGTGCTTCCTCACCTTTGATAACACCGTTGACGAGTCGACCAAAACACTATACAGAGCCATTATAATGAGAGCCCGCCTTAGTGAAATTCGCATTTCTTTGCAGGTTGCGAAAGGATTGTAGCGTTTAACATCACTCCCACTGGTTTGCTCTGTTCTTCTTGTCAAGGTAAATGCAAGCAACTTCTTCTGCTCATTACACCTCGCCCAACTCCGCTTTCAATCAATTTCCTTGATCTATTGTGATTGAAAAGTGTTTCGTTTTTAATAAAGCAGAACCTTTTTGAACAATTACTACGTTTAGTTTTTATGAATTTGATGCTTACAACACTGTTTGCAAACTCACAGCCTGCGTTGGACCACAGAGAATTTTCTTGATGGAGAGCTACAATTGTTCACAAAATTGTTCAGGTTCCCTATCCTTCCCTTCTCCAGTGGCAGGGAGCGTTCCGATTTTAATAACGTTGAAAGGCAATGACACTCCATGGTGGGAGTCTCCGAGGTCGGTCAGCATCACCATCACCATCAGTATAGTCATTGTCGTCGTTGTAGGCAGTAGTGCCCTTTTGAGATCTTGTTGTGTTCGTAAGCGCGAGCCGCCTCCACCACCTCCACCACCACCTCCTCTGCCTCCGCCTCCGCCGCCTCCACCACCATCACCGCCTCTGCCTCCACCACCTCCACCACCGCCGCCTCCGCCGCCGCCACCGCCACCACCACCTCCACCACCTCCACCGCCACCTCCGCCACCGCCGCCATGCTCATGCTCACTGAGACCATGGTCATGCTCACCGCATCTGCCGCCATGGTCATGCCCGCCGCCACTGACGTGCTCATGCTCGCTGCCGCCGTCATGTTGTCCATATAGTCCGTGTTCTCATGAGATGAGAGAATTATCATGGTGGCTGGTGTAGCTAAAGGGAATTTTGAGGAGTATACAATTACATGTCGTCTACTTTACTGTATATCTGTGAAGTTTCGATGCAATAAATAATTTAGTGTTTGAAGGAAATAATTTTTATGTCCATGTTCTCTTTTAAAAAAAAGTTTTTTGTAACTCCTACTTAAAATGTTGTAATACACAAAATTTTCCAAAATTTTGAGAATAATATACTTGATTTATTTTTTTATTTTTGAATTTCACGAAGGATTTTGGCTTAGTTCTGAAGAATTATTACAAACTCCCTTCATAACAAAATGACAAAAAGGTTAAAATAATAGAAACCAAAACAACTTCACATCTCCCAACATGTCTTGGAAAACGACATCGATTATTGTCGCGATCTTGTCAACAGAGAATTAAAATTTTGGAGGAAAGTTGTTGGATTATAAAGTGGGCACGAACAATTCCTCTCGTGAAATAGCACCTAAGCTTCCTTATCTCTATCAGTTTATTATTGTATTTCTCAATTCAACTGCACAATTCAGATTATCTTAGAGTCGCCATCAATTCATTATGGGAAGATTAAAATCTCAAAAAAGATGTGGTAGTGCATCTGACCTTTGTGACGAGTTTAAAAACTTGATTATATTAAACTAATCTAACACCAAAATCACGCTCTGTGACAAGTTTGAAGACTTGGATGCGAAATGACTCCTTTGACTGGTGGTGGCCACTAGCGGAGGCCTCAGTGGAACTTGGCTGAGAGAGGATAGAGAGAGTGAGGGAGAACTTGTGAGAGAGGGCGAGACAAGCATGGGCGAAATTACCAAAAAAATCAGAAATATATTGTACTAGTGTCAATTATGTCATAGACATTTCAACTGTATCAATTGAGTTCCAAAAATTTTCGTAATTTTTGTTAAATTAATAAAATCAATCCGAAAATTATTAACTTGAACACGAGTAGTGCCACATCGGATGGCCAGTCCTAGAGTGAATAATTTTGTTTTTCTATATTTTTTCTTAATATTTATTTCCCTTCCTTTTTATGTACCAAGTCTAGTGAGGTTTAGCAGGCTCTCATCTGTGTCTAACAATGGTAGACTGGCAACCCTCGTTGTGCTTAAAGTTAAAAAAAAAGAATAATGATAAGAGAAAAGAAAGTAAGAAATTATTTTTTATAAAAAATATATAATTCTTAAAATTTATCAAAAAAATTTACGTCAACCCCGACCGTGTTATATAGGACGATCGGTATCCATATTGGCAATTTCCCTCTAAAATTGGCTAGATGGACAATTGGCAAAATGCAAAATTAAAAATAAAAACTCAATTGGCACAATTGGAAAGTTGATGATCGAATTAGCACAAATGAGATATGTATAGAATTCTTTTTATAATTTCCTAGAGAAGAGTTAGAGCCAAATGTGTTGAGTATGATCCCCTATTTACAGAGTCTAAGAGCTTGTTTGGTCGCTAAAATAAAAGTCACTATATTATTACATATATCTTATTTTGTGTTTAGTTTCCACCCCATAAAATAGGATAAAGGCAGATATAAAAAAATATAGCCTGGATAAAATTATCCCATGGAGAGGTGGAATAAAGGGAGATAAAATTTCTTTTGTTAACGGTATAAGTTATTTTTCTCAATAATAAGCTTCTTAAGTAATAAAAACTATAAAAATAATAATATATAAATAATTTTTGAATTCCTATACTAAAGAAAATTAAAAGTAACCAAAAGATATTTTTCTTTTTTAGTTATTCTTATTTCATTTATATATTTGAATTCTTTATGCTTTATAATATGTATTTCGTATGTCTATCTAATTACATATTGTTGGTATAATAGTATAGTCTATTATTAATGAAATTTTTATTAAGGAATGACAGAAGGGAATACATTAAAATTTTAGAAAAATAATAAAAATGAAAATAAAATAACCCAAATTTTAAATGAACGAATTCAAATTTGAAAATAATCTTTCTAATTCTAAAAAAATGAGGGAAAATGAAATTTATATAAAGAAAAAAAAATATGCTATCCATCTCCTTCTCTTCTGTATCTTTGGTTCATGTTGAAGATTTATGACTTTTTTGTGGTTTTTAGATCGCGTCAAAGTTCCACGACAATGGCGAGAGAGTTGAAACTTCTTCTTTGTAACTCCCCGGTTCACATCAAAAGTCCATGAAAGCAATAAGAGACTCGAAACTTCTTTCTCCTTTATGACTTTGTGGTTCATGTTGAAGTTTCATGAAAGTAGTGAGAAAGTCATAATGCTATACTTTTCATAACCACTTAATTGAATGATCATATTCTTTCTCTTTTACTAAATTGGAGGTGAATTATGAGATATTTTGACAATCTTTATTTATGCATTTTTAGGCTTCTTTACACTAATATGTCATAGTTACTGAACATTGTGCATGATATGATATGAAAATATCTAGTGTTGTTATTACGATTCATTAAATAGCGAATATAATATAGCAAAATCCCTGAAATTTATATCCTATCTTATTCAATCGTGTCCTGAATAAAAATCCACATGACTAGACGCAATGTAAGTGCTTCGAGTTGGATTAGGATTAGATGAAGCTGAGGATTTGGTGGCCGATAAAAATTAAATGGGATAAAGAGATGGATGGTGGAAATGTCTCTGGATGGCCGGCCACGGGGGGATTAGATGAAAGGCGAGGAGGAAATAAGTGGATGACCGTTGGATAAGATGGATTTAGAGAAGAAGGGTGGAGATTAGAGGGATTAGGAATCGATGGTGAGAATTAAAAGGGATTAAGTGGATCACGTGCAATGTACATGTCATGGCCCGCCATATGAGAGCATAATCCCACGCATGCTCGTCCATGATGTGAGATGAAAAAGGCACGTGATTGGCATGTGATGAAGGGATGAGATGGTGAGCGTGAATCCTAAGGGCCAAAATCGGTCCAAGTGCCGCAATATCTGGCTTGTCCAATCTAAGATCAATTCTCACATATTTGGATTAAGAAGAAAGACGACAGAATTAAGACATAATCCTATAATGTTGGAATTAGGACAAGTTTCCAAGGCTGTTGCAAAACGAGCTCCATCATCTGTGAATTGAGACCAAGGTCCCGCAAGCTTGCAATTAGTATCTATGTTGTCCCCAAGTATCTTGGAGCTCCCGTTGGAATTTATTTGCCTTACCTAACTGAGACACCTTTAAGCTCCGAGAGAGCTCGAAAATTGTTTTTAAACTCATCTCATGTGCGAGTTTGAGTTTAAGCTCAAAAGAAAGTTGGAAAACTAATTTCTTATCTTGAAATTAAGCTTAAGCTCCAAAGAAGTTGGAAAGTTCAATTTCCAACTCACCTTTTTTGTTGAGCTTAAGCTCGTTCCCCATGCCAAACTTGATGTTCAGCTCATACTTCTTGTCGGTCCACAAATCAGGTTCATCCTAAGTATCTCGCAATATGCTTGATGCAAACGAGTTAGTTCCCCATGCTAGTAGAACTTAAATGCAAATAAATGCAATACAAAATGCAAGTGCAATAATACTTTTGCTTAGCCGTTGAGTTCAATCTCTACTTTTCTTGTAAGATGAATGATAAGTTTATGAGATAAAGTTTAGGTGTTAAATTTAAATTTAGCTCTACGATAGAAGAATGATCTGTATCATAGAGCTAAATGATAGGATGGCTTGAAGGATACTGGGCAACTTCATTGAACTCTCATGGACATTAGGCATCATACGATACCATACATTGGCATCTAATCAAATTAGTCAATTACAAAGTAGCATTTACAGTTTTATAGAGCTTGATGATAGAGATGCCTTTGAGGCTAAATGATAAGAGCTAAATGTGAGTTCCATTGTCTCTGTCATAGTGCTAAATGATAGAGATGGCTCTGAGGCTAACAGGCAACTTCATTGAACTTTCATGGACATTTGGCATCGTGTGTACACTGGCATCTAACCAATCACCAATCAATTATAAATCAGCATCTTGAAGTTTTATCCCCAGCATTACGCACTACGGTTTCCCACCAGCCAAGCAAAGAGGCCACGTGGACTGAACCCATTCCAAAGCTATCCCAAAAGGTCGCAAGGACATAGGGAGGAATGTCAAGAACCTATAATTATCTTTTCAAGAAATTTCCAAATGAACATGATTTAAAGGGATAAAATAATTTCTTTGCCAAAACATTCCATTGAAAAGGTTTGCAGGTGATCCAGAAAGACCCTCATCTCAATCTCTTAGGCGCGCTTGTATCGACCTAGAATCGGTTTCTTCTTTTTTGTAAGGGAGAAGGAAGCACTCTCTGTAAATTCTCTCATTCATATATGAAGAATAAGGGTACATCAATTGGTCTCTTGTGGACAGAAATAACGACGGGCACTGTGCTCCTTCTGTTCTTTGGCTATACTTATACTGAACATCGACCGATCTCGATTGAACCTAAAACTTTAGAAACGATTATCTCTGCTTATGACTATTACGTTCTTAATCTCAGGCTTCGTTGACTTGTTGGGCAATATTTTATGTGCTCAACCACCGTATATTCGCTGCCACTAATGCACAAAACATCGAAGCAAGATGGATATTATCCCTTCTTAAATTGCCTTATAGCTTCCTAGGAAGTGGGGGAAAAACTCAGTTTTGCATCCTGTCCTTGACTTAAGAGTGTAGCTTCGAGCTCGCTCAACGGCCCATGAAACGGAAAGTAGAGGAGACGACATTTGCATCATGGCACGCACTCCAAATTAAGGAATGCAAATCTTTTGTGAATTTTTTTTTTCCAACGTAGACTAAAATAATTTAAGATTATAATTTGAAGATTCTTAACTAATTTAATATGAGATCGTCTTATGTGAATCGAGCATACTTGACTTTTAACGAGAGGTTTTGCGATTGAAAATTTTATAAATAGTAGTCTCTCTTCTGATAATAATGAATAGATTACCTAACATAAGAAACATCAGAGAATACGAGAGTTGTGAGGAACGGTCTCATTAAACTAGTGATACATAATGTCATAGAGGAGAAGCACTTGAGTTTTAGATCACTGCTATTTTGCATATTAGATTCCAAACCAGATAAGCAAATCACTTTTGTTCTTCATCATTATGTTTTAGATTATTGCTATGACAATATTAAGTTGCTGTTTTTGCGGCTTGCATCTTTGCCATGCTATGAGGCTGTTATCCGATTCCGGCACCATCTAAATCTGGACAAGGTATATACAATTGGGTGTTAACAATGTCCATGCGAGCGTCGCTTAACTTTCGCTCAGGGCCCACAAGGATTGATAGCCGGAACGACAGCGACGCCCTTTAATTATCCCCAACCATCTTCTCTCTCCCTCGTTTAGACTCTTGCCCAAATGCCAACACCAAAAGGAAATCCGCCTCTGTAACCCACGTTTAAGTCTGCAAACAATATTCATTAATATCAGATCACGACTGTTTGGTGCTTGATATGAAATTTCCCAACTCTTTGTCCTGTTTTACAATCATCACTTCTTACGTGACTCCTCACTTTAACAACAATAGAAGTCGAGTGACGACTTGACTGAAAAACGCCCACCCGTTTTGAGGGATAGACTAGAGCCATTATGAGGACAGGCCACCTAAGGACGATTCGCACTTCTTTGCTGGTTTGTGTGAGAATTCTACCTATAACACCAGTCGCCGGTTTGCTCAGCTCTTCTTGATAAGGTACGAGCAAGCACCTCCTTCGACTCTTCGATTTATACTCTGTTCTCAATCATCTCATTCTCGCAGTCGGGTCGCATAATCTTCTCGTTCTATGTGATCAAAAGGTGTTCCTTTTCTTGTAAAGTATCTTCTTTTCGAAGAACTACTTCTTTTCTTATGTGAATTAATGCTTGGCAATATGTCTTTAAACTCATCGCTTGCATTGAACCACGCAAGGTTTTCCTGATGCAGGACAATAGTTGTCCGCAAAATTGCTCGGGAAACTTCCCGTACTACCCTCCTTCGTTCATCCCGATTACAGTATCGTCCAACGACAACGACAGCAACATCTCGTGGTCGAATACTCCTGGATGGGTCATCGTCGGCGTTGTCGTCCTCGCCGTCCTAGTCTGCGTTCTGTTTCTCTACATAATTTGTCGTCCTAAAGACAAAGCTGTCAAAATGGGAATGGAAGGGAAAGTAACCTTTGATCTGGGATCGTGTACCATTTCGTAGCCGTAAGGCATCTTCTTCAAAGGATAATAAACTGGAAGCTTCTGTGCATGTATTTGTGTGAAACTTTGAATGATGTACAATGACAGATCGCTAACCCTGGTGTCCAAAGTTAGAGATTTGATGCAATAAATAACTATGTTGGAGAGAGAGAAAAAATTGTAATCAAGGTTTTATTAAATTTCAGCAGTTCCATCGTCCATCATAAAGGTGTCTTCTCATTACAACAAATTATCACTATCTGTATCCTTTTGTAACTCAAGCGCAAGATTGTTGCAAAACACAAAAATCTTGATTGTTTTATGATCGACCGATGAGATTTACTTTTGCCTTCTTTGATTGTTATCAAGAGTTTCGCGTGGTGTCCAGCTAGTTTAACAGTTCATTAATCTACACCGGTGTTATTGGGCACGAGGTTCCATTTCTAAGAGGTGGGAAACCGAAAAAGCAAATGTATAGTAGAATGGGTCACATCTAGTTTATTTAAACTAAAAAAATCCAAGTGATAACATTCAAGTAACGAAGATCATAAGAAACAAGAACGCAAGTTTTGACTAGTGGATATATGTCAAATAAAAAAAATAGTGTTAAAAAATTTTATGCGGTAACTTCTGACCATCTTAAAATTTTAGCGCCAGTGGCAGCATCATGAAAGAGTTTTCCTTGAGCGTTATGTCAAATAACCTTGTTGTCACAATTACCCGTTCCAATAACTCAATTGCATTTCTCAATGCAATTGATGTTGTCTCTGCGCCTGACGGCTTGATTCAGGATGATGCCAATATTCTTCCTTCAGGGAAGTTTCAAGGTGTCTTCTTGCAGGCTCTTGAGAGAGTCTGGAGATTGAACATGGGTGGACAAAAAGTTTCTGCCATGAATGATACTCTCTGGAGGAATTGGGATCCCGACTATGATTTTCTAGTTCAACCCAATATAGCAACAAATAAATCAAAGATTGGAGCAGTCAAGTATGTAGCAGGTGGGCCTACACAGGACACAGCTCCGGCTTCAGTCTACGGCGGCACTGCAACTGAGATGGACTCGGAAAGTGATACTCATAGTAATTTCAATGTCACCTAGGAGTTTGACATAGATGTTGGATTTAGACACCTTATTCGCTTTCACTTCTGAGATACAGGAAGCATAGCGCTTAACCTGTTTTACTTCAATGCCTATCTTGACTCTTCTGTTGTTGTTAGTGACCTTGATTTGAGCACCATCTCGAATGATGTTTTGGCCGTTCCCTATTTTATCGATCTAGTTTCAGGGGTATCGGCTAGCAATGAGCTTCCTGTGAGTGTTGGTCCTTATACGGCAAATTGTGCTTACCCCAGGGCCATTTTGAATGGGTTAGAGATCATGAAAATGAACAATTTCAGTACTAACGTGATTGACTAGTTATCTCCTCAAGTCCACAATTTCAGCAATGCCGTTGCAACCATTTCCACTGCACAGTTTGAAGCATCTTGTGTCGACGACCTCTCGATGAGTAAAGCGTTCTCGCAGCTTGTGAACTCTGAGGGTAGATGACTTAAACTAGGGTTGATTCGTCTTGCTCGCCTCTCCTTCTGATTCTTTCTCCAACCAACCATGATAAGACGTGATTTAATGTTAGTTTCATAAAAAAGTTTGGCTGCTGCTGCTTCACACAAGTGGACCATTCGGTAGTGCCACAAAGCAACTTTGATTGAGTCAAGGGATCAGCGGAAGAGGGGGGGCTCGCTTAGTTTCATGTAACCTTGATGTCTCACTTGATGGAGTTCGCTTATGGACGGACGGACTTTGAACAGAAAGAATTCTGGTGTGTGTTTTAGGGACCCAATTGTTATGAGTCATATTACTGATGAAATCTGTTGAAACTGAATCGTCTTCTTGTTGTGTGTACTTGTTCCTTTCCGTGTTCACAATGTACAGAAATCGTTTATAAGTTCATTTATTTGACCTTTCTTTGAATGGACTGGCTGAGCCTGAATTGTAATCTCCACGATTTTATCATAGCCTGTGCAAATGACATTGATCTCTGCACATGAACCCTGGTGCTTGAAATATGTAATGGAACAGTTGAGAGAAGGAACAGAAGGATTGTTGGATTTGCTGCTTGGGTTTTGCTCGTGGGTAAGTCTTCTTATCTTCACAATCTATTGTCATCTTGTCAATCAGAGCTTGGCATCCAATCCCATCTTCTTCCTCCGGCGTCTCTCTTTCACAAATGCAGAAGCAAAGCCCCACGCCTACTCTTTCTTTGTGCAGGCAACTTGGTACGGCCGCCAGGAAAAGAATCACGGCCACCTCCCGTTCATTGTCTCGTCCACCGCCAAAATCTTTCCCGTCCGGTTCCGGCCCCCGGCGGAGGCTCACGTACGTTGTCCCTGCCTGGGCAGCAAACCGGGTGTCATCGTCCACGATGCAATTTGTCATGCAGGTAAAAGCTCCCATGGCGAGTGATTCCAAAGGTGTCGTGCGCAAGTCTGTTGAGTTGTCTTTGTCTGTGTTTGCTTTTTATAGCGTGGTCGGTTTGTGCTTTAATGCGTTTGTAGGTGAAAGGTGAACGTGGGTGCAAATGGACTGGTGGCATGTGGGAGCCGAATTTTACTTTGTATGCCTTTGAAGGTAGAGTAAAGATAATGCACGCATCTGCTGATATTTAAAAAGCACAGCGATCAAGTCGTCATGGTTCATTCGTGCACACTAGAAGAAGGGAAAAAGAGCCTCTCCATTATGATCGGCCAAAAGGAAGTGCTAAGTTACATGATCTCTACTCTTCCTTCCTTGTATTGATTCTTATTATCTTAATCAAGTGGGAGTTTGACTTGGAATTGGAATGTAATACTCTCTTGGCATATTTGACTTCAGCAAGAGTTATGATAGTTTTTCCAAACTTTTATTGGATCCCAAAATTTGAATAAATAGTTGTTTGATTTAAAATCATAGATTGTGCGTATTGATATCTATAGTTTCATCGATAGAATGAAAAGCTCATTCTAATTTAAAATGCGGCAACATCTGCGACAAAAACACTTTATTTTAATGATGGATTGAGAATTTTGATGGGGAAAAGGGAACTTTAATCGAAAAATCAAGGCGATTGAACTAGATGGTAACCTATCATCGATTCCAGAAAGCAATGGGCGCCGCCGCCGATATACACCAAGTTCCGACAACCGTGTGCGGTTTTGCACGATAAGCATTGATTGTCAAGGATTATCTTGGAAGCAATGGGGGAACAAAAAGAAAAGAGGTTCCCAATCTAAGCTGACAACAAACTGAGTGCTTTGGGCTCATGGACCAAACAAGAAAAGTAAAAAATAGATCTATGTGCTTTGTGTAAAATAAAAGAAAGAATATGCTTGTGGACTAAAGCCCGTTTTAAAGCAATCCCATAAAGAAGAGGAGCCGAAATAACTGGTCACTTGGGTTTAGAATGGGGAAATACTTTCTAATGGTGGACCGTGAATTTTGATAGGGGAAAAGAAAACTTTTAATCCATGTATCAAGATGATTAAATTAGATGTTACCCTTCGTTAAAATTCTGGAAGGCAGGTGCGCCGCGGCCTAGATCCGCCGCCGAATTCCGGCAACTGCCTTCAGTTTACGCATTTAACATTGATTTTTTGAATATTCTATTTGGGGGATATGGGCACTAAAAAGAAAAAAGGTTCTCATCCAAGCGGGCAACAAAAGTAAGTGCAATGGGCTCATGGCCTCAACAAGGAAAACAAACAGGTCTATGGGCTTTTGGTAAAGAACAAAAACCGAACCCATTTGACTGCAAGCCCAAGAGACAGCAAAGACCTGGGGACTAAGGGAAAATTACCCCCCAAAAAAATCTAAACTTAATATAATTATGCAAATTCAGTCTCATGCCCTTTTATTTTTTGCCAATTGATTTCAAAATTTATTACAATTGTATTAAGTCAGTTCATCTGGCCAATTTTAGCTAACCAGCATCCTATGTGGCATCACTAATGCGGACATAAATATTATTCAAATTTCTTACTTTTTCTTTCTCTTTCATTTTGTTTCTTCCCTTCCTTCTTCTCTACAACCAGCTAGAGGTGAGGCCAAAAAGGCCAACCTCGTTCATAGATGGGCGAGGTCAAGCCTCACCTAGAGATTGTGAGATTAGCCTTGCTAGTGGCTCCTCTTTGGCCGATTGTTGATTGGTGACTAGTCGGAGGAAAAAGAAAGGGAAGTAGAAAAAAAATGAGAAAAAAAACTTACAAAAGTATTGTAACGTTATTCAAAATTGTCTAAGCCAATGATGGTAAAGTCACGTAACATGGCCAATATTCTAGTCGGTCAAAATTGGTCAAATGAATTGAGTTGGCACAATTGCAAAAGGTTTAAGATTTTTTTTTTTTTGGATAGGGAGTAATGGCATGGGTTTAACGGTTGACGTAATTTATTTGCTAAACGTTCCATTGTGCAATTTATCGGTAGGCCTAAAAGGCCGCTCATCTGGACAACTTGGGCCCACTTAACATCGCTGGAAATGGAAGGTTAGCATTTTCGCATGCGCTATTAAGGAATTGGAATCTTTTGCAAGCGATGGGTCGGTACGTCTGCATAGTCAGCTTTGACTATCAAGAATCTCACAATTAAAAAATATAATAGAAACTTGCCGCTATAAATTAATATTATATTCACTGCAGCACTAATGTTTTAAATCTTTTTTTTAATGCCCGTGCAACACATAAACTTATTGTGCTTCAATTAAAAAATTTGAGGTGAATCCAAAGTGGTAGTATTAATAGTTTTTGAAGGAACAGTGGCATCGATGCGTCGACGTGGCTCCATGCAAACACCACATCGCAAAAAGAGTAAGATGAAAAAGGAGAACCGAAAAAACAAATAATAATAAAAAAGACGATGATTAAATAATTGTTCTGAGCTCATCGTAATAATAACAATCTACATGTGACCACCAAAAGAAATAATTTAAAACTATCATTTGGTCCATCCCTATAAGAATTTACGGCTCACAACATCCCGCTTCTCTCTCACGATAACTCGAGTACTATCATGTTAGCAAGACTCAAAATATATAAATAAAAAGTTGGAACCAGAGGGAAAAAGAGAGATTGACTTGGCCGGCCGTAAGCCGGCAATCCTGATGGGCCATCAGCAAAGATTCGGCTGATGCTCGTGCAGAATACAAGGGCAAGCAACCCTGCCCCAGGTCAAAGCATCACCATACAACACCACATCTCAAGATCACATTATTAACCCTATTAGTTTTGGAGTCAGGTCCCGTTCAAAAGCGGTCGCGATATCTATTGCTGAGTTGATAAGATAGCGACCGTTTGATTTCCAGCGTTTATCTGTCGAGAATCGAGAATAGAAGCGACCGACCTTGATTGTTATATATCTCCGGCCGAATCACCGTCAGCGACTGGAGGTCTTCGTTCTTTGGTTTGGTTGCATCTGCAAACGACATCATTGACAATTGACGCAAACATCACGACTGTTTGGCATGAGATATGAAACTTCCTAACATTTTGTGTTTTCTTATCTCTTCGGGTCATCACTTCTGGAAACGTGCATCCTCACTGGCAACTGGAGGTCTTCGTCGTATCCTTGCATCTGCGAACGGTATCATTGACAACAACATACGATCATGACACTACCCAAACCTTTTTTTGTCCTGTTTCTCAGTCATCAATTCCAACGTGCTTCCTCACTTTTAATAACACCGTTGACGAGTTGACCAAAACGCTATACAGAGCCATTATAATGAGAGCCCACTTCGCATATTCCTTTGCAGGTTGCGTAGGGATTGGAGCGTTTAACATCACTCCCACCGGTTTGCTCTGTTCTTCTTTGTCAAGGTAAATGCAAGCAACTTCTTCTGCTCATTACACACCTCGCCAAACTCCACTTTCAATCATCTCGATCTCACGCTGGGATCATTCATTTTCCTTGATCCATTGTGTTTTATAAAGTGTTTCGTTTCTTAATAAAGTAGATTCTTTTTGAACAATTACTACACATTTTTTTTTATTTATGAATTTGATGCTTGCGACAATGTTTGCAAACTGACAGCTTGCTTTGGACTGCAGAAATTTTCTTGATGGAAGGCTACAATTGTTCACCTAATTGTGCGGGTTCCCTATACTTCCCTTCTCCAGTGGCAGGGAACGTTCCGATTTCGATAACGCTGAAAGGCAAGGACACACCATGGTGGGAGTCTCGGAGTTCGGTCAGCATCACCATCACCATCAGCATAGTCATTGTCGTCGTTGTAGGCGGCAGTGCTCTTTTAAGAAGATCTCGTCGTGTTCCTAAGGTCGGAAAAGCAGTCCAGCCACCGCCGCAGATTCTACCAACGTCGCAGGCTCCGCCCAAGCCGCCAACAAAGTCGCAGACTCCACCCAAGTCGCCACCTCCGGGGACACGGACTACACCCAAGTCGCCGCCTTCGGGGATGCAGACTCCATTAACATGGCAGCCTCCGCCCAAGTCGCCACCTCTGTGGACATGCACACAGCCATGCTCACAGCCATACTTATGCTCCCCGCCCTCAATATGGTGTCCTTATAGTCCGTGTTCTCATGAGATGACAGAATTGTCTTGGTGGCAGGTATAGCTGAAGGAATTTTTGAGGACTTTACAATGATATATCGTCTACTTTACTTTATATATTTGAAGTTTCGATGCAATAAATAATTTTTGTGATGAAGGAAATAATTTTTATGTACGTGTTCACTTTCTTTGCTGTTGAAATGCCTACTTAAACTGTTGTAATATACAAAATCTTTGAAAGTTGTGGGACTAATAGACTTGATTTTTTTTTTCGACTGCCATGAAGGATTTTGGCTCAGTTCTGAAAAATTATTACAAACATCCTTCATAACAGAGTGACAAACAAAAACCGAAACAACTTCACATCTCCCACCATGACTTGGGAAAAACGACATCAATTATTGTCGCGATCCTGTCGAGAGCGGATTAAATTTTTTGAGAAAGTTGATGGATTATAAAGCGGGCACGAACAATTCCTCTCGTGAGATAGCACCTACGCTTCCTAATCCCTACCAGTTTGTAATTTTAATTTCTCAATTCAACTGTACAGATCAGATTATCTTAGAGTCGCCATTAATTCATTATGGATAGATTAGAATATCGAAAAGGATGTGGAAGTGCATCTGACTTTTCTGACGAGTTTAAAAAATTGATTATGTCAGACTAATCTAATACCCAAATCACACTCTGTGACAAGTTCGAAAAGTTGGATGAGGAAAGACTACTTTGACTGGTGGTGGCCAGTGGCCACTAGGGAGGCCTCGGTGGAACTAGGCCGAGAGAGGATAGAGAGAGTGAGGGAGAACTTGTGAGAGAGGACGAGAGAAGCATGGGCGAAATTACCAAAAAAGTTAGAAATATATTATATTAGTGTCAATTATGTCATAGACATTTTAACTGTATCAATTGAGTTTTAAATCTTTTCGCAATTCATCAATTAAGTCAGTTGGATCAATCCGAAAATCATTGACTTGAACACGAGTAATGCCAGATAGGATGACGAGTCTTAGAATGAATAATTTTGTTGTTTTATAATATACATATATTATGTCATGTGAGTAAAAGTCTAAAATTTTCCATGACATAAAATAAAAAATTAGAATAATAACATCATGGTGATTAAGTTTAGGGTGGTTGTTGTAGTATTCTTCCTTTTCAAGGAAAGGGCACATGCTTCCGATTATGCTTACTGGTTTTAGTAGCATTGTCATTCCATTTGCCACGGAGAAGAACCTGTCAAGAGTGTTTTTTCTTCTTCTTTCCCTCGTTAGATTATTATGTTATTTGGTTGCCAATTTGAAAGTGCATCATGTTTTCTTACTTGGGAATGGGGCTTAGGAAAATTACTTGTTCCACGACACGAGAAATACCTTTGCAGATTCGATTAGGATAGAACAAAGTTTTGTGAGATTAGTTGATAGCAATTTCAGATAATCTCCTTAAACTCTCTATGAAACAATTGAAGACAATGCTGTATTTTATCTTAAAGAAACGAAAATGGAAGTTCTCTTAAAAACTGAATAGAAATGCCATATGTATGTATATGGAAAATTGAACACACATTTTGGTGTCTAAAAAGTCGAACACACCCATTCATGTTATGACTATTCATGTTCAAGACTTGCAATCCAAACACACCTCTTCGTGTCTTAAAAAAATTTATTCCCGAACAATCACAAGTCAATTTTGTCCGACTAGTCACAAATTTAGAAAGTAAAAAATTAATATATAAAAATTAATTTCGAAAATAAAAAAAATAGTTGATTAAGGCTAATTTGGTCTGCGGTGCGCAATCATGCTAAGTGCGTCAAATAAACACGTCAAAACGCCCACCAGCACACGAGTATAGTGAGGTCTAGCCCACTAGTAAAGTAACTTTCCTTTCTTTCATATGCGGGATAAAGAAAGTGTCTTAAATGTTTTTTTGATCCAACATAACTCTTCCTTTTTTTCTGGTGCGTTTGGTAACTATTCTCGTTTTAAAAATAGTTTTTTGAGAAATGATTCTCGGGTGAGTTTTTTGGAAGAGAAATGCATTTGGTAAAATCGGTTTTCTCTTTCTCATTTGGGATAAGAGTAAAGACCGAGAAAAAAATCGGTTTTCTCTTTTTTGTACTGTGCATTTTCATCCGAGAAACAGAAAATAAAAAAAAATTGCTCTAATTTCCCATCCAAAACTCATTCCCAGTTTTTTTTTTCATCTTGAGAATAGAAATTTTAAGGACATATGCCAAATAGGTTTTTCGTTCCAAACTCGTCCGGAGACGAGAAACCGAGAATCATAATTGTTACCAGACGCACCCCAAAAGTCCAGAATGGATTTCCTACGTGTGGTAGGTGATCAGCCAACTAGACACATTATTTGATCGTGTCCCATTGATTGGACGACGGCTAGGCCCTTGGACATTAAATCCCGATAGTATCGACACAGATATTTGCGGATCACGGAACAAATTTTTTTCCCTACCCCATTCCGAAATTCGAAACCACAATGCACTTTCACATTGCCCGCTAACTAATAATACAGTAACTTTGGAATAGAACGCTCTCGGCAGGTTCTTCGTGTCAAATGCAGGGCATGGACAAAACTGAAACCAGTGGCCAAATCCTTAAACTGGAAGCATGTGCTGTCTTTAAATCCATTTCCTCTTTTTTTTAATCTAAAGTTTCTTGTTAATGGAGCCGACACCCTTGACCTACGACCAACCGGATAACAAAAGATTCCTACTCCTTTGGGCTGCAAGCGAAACTGACTTCTTGCTACGAACCAAGTGTCGTCGCCTTCAATGAATGCTTTCTGAGTCATCCGCTGTGAAGTAGGCCTCAAACTGCACAGGAGGTCTAAGGACGGGAAGAAAAACTGGGTTTTCTCTATTTTCCTCCCCCATGAGCTGGGGGCCGCAAAAGGGGAAGATGCACATGTTGCTATTATTTGTTTTGTTGAGTGGTTTCGCTAATATAAGGTGGTTGAGCACATGAGGTATCGCCTACCGAATGAGACGAAGCATGGGATAAGGAAGTAATGGTCATAAACAAAACAAAAGAAGATGTTCCTCTTTCGGAAATTTCAAATTTATTCCGTGGTCGGCCGATGCTGTATATAAATATGGCCAAAGTATGAGCTATTCGATTCGTTTTCTTCTTGATGTTTCGTAACAAATTAATCATTTCCGCTCCACCTAGAAGTCCAGCGACGACAATCATCACTATTCACGTGCCTACTCACTCTAAAAACAATAAAAGACGAGAGACGACTTGACTAAAACACGCACACCGTTGAGGGACGGAAGAGAGCCATTATAATGACAGGACACCTAATGAAGATTCGCACTTCTTTGCTGGTTCGTGTAAGATTTCTACCTATAACACCAGTCGCTGGTTTGCTCAGCTCTTCTTGATAAGGTACGAGCAAGTACCTCCTTTGATTCTTCCATGTATACTCTGTTCTCAATCATCTCATTCTCGCAATCGGGTTAGATAATCTTTTCATTCTATGTGATCAAAAGGTGTTCCCTTTCTAGTAAAGTATCATCTTTTCGAAGAACTACTTCTTTTCTTATGTGAATTGATGCTTGGCAATATATCTTTAAACTCTTCACTTGCATTGAACCACGCAGGGTTTTCCTGATGCAGAACAGTAGTTGTCCGCAAAATTGTCCGGGAAACTTCCCGTACTACCCTCCTACATTCATCCCGATTACAGTATCGTCCAACGACAACGACAGCAACATTTCGTGGTCGGATACTCCGGGATGGGTCATCGTCGGCATCGTCATCCTTGCCGTCCTAGTCTGCGTTTTGTTTCTCTTCATCGTACGTGCTTCCAAGGCCGATGTCGACGTAGAAGCTGACATTCCAATTGATCTGGGATGTTGTCAATTTAATTTGAAGTGGGGCTCCTCCTAAGAATAATAATCTGGAAGCTTCTACGCATGTTTCTGTGTGAAACTCAAATCATGTACAAGGACAGATCGTCTTCTCTAGTGTCTGACTTTCGAGATTTGATGCAACAAATAATTTGTGCTGGAGAGAAAAAAAAATTGCAATAAAGGTTTTACTACATTACAGCAGCTCTATGTTCCATCAAGAAATGGATCTTCCGATTATAACAAATAATAACTATTTGCATTTCTTGCTAAGTCCTATAGGAAATTGTTGCAATACACAAAATCTTGATAGTCTTACAATCGACCAACGAGATTTACTTTTCCTTTCTCTGTTGTCATCGAGAGTTCCGGGTAAGGTTCAGCTAGTTTTATCTTTCAATAATCTAAAATGGTGTTGTTGGGGCCACAAGCTTCCATTTCTAAGAGGTGGGAAACCGAAAATGCAAATGTACCGTGGAATGGGTTACCTCTAGTTTTTTCAAGTAACAAAGACTATAAGAAATAGGAACACAACTTCTGAACGGTGGATGTATGTCAAATGACAACAACAAAAAAAAAATTAGTGGTAAAAAATTTTATGCAGTAAATTGTTGACTTCTAACCATCTTAGAAGTTTAGCACCAATGGTAGCATCATAAAAGAGTTTTCGCTGAGCATTCGTCAAATAACCGTGTTGTCACAATTACCCCTTCCAATAACTCAATTGCATTTCTGAATGCAATTGAAGTTGTCTCTGTGCCTGATGGCTTGATTTAGGATGATGCCAATAATCTTCCTTCGGGAAGTTTGAAGGTGTCTTCTCACAAGCTCTTGAGACAGTCTGGAGATTGAACATGGGTGGACAAAAAGTATCTGCCATGAATGATACTCTCTGGAGGAATTGGGATCCCGACTATGATTTTCTAGTCCAACCCAATCTAGCAACAAATAAATCAAAGATTGGAGCAGTCAAGTATGTAGCAGGTGGGCCCACACAGGATGTTAAGAATAATATAACTCCCTCACAACCCAAAGCTGAAGATGAAGTAGCTGATCAATATTCAACTAAACAAAGAGGAGATATAATTGAGAGCAAAGGACATCAAGGATTAAAGATTGGAGCCGCCAAGTCAAGTGTTCAAGAGAAAGTCAAAGTTGAATATAATTTACAAAATTGTTATTTTGTACTCGACGTCAGTTAGTTTGTTGAGTTAGTTTTTGCTTTAGTTCATTACTTTGTTTCTTTGTTATACTGAACAGAGAACAATATTAAGAGTTGAGGAGAGCAAATCTTTCATTAAGGTTCTCAGTTGAAGTTTGTGAATAACATACAGAGAGGAATTGTTCATCTTCTTCGATTACTTCTTCTTCTTCATTCTTCATAAGCTAATACTCTGCTCATCGTCTTCCATATACTCTGTTCATAATCTTTCCCATGGTATCAAAGCTCTCATGAGAGCCATTCTGAGAGCACAATGATGGCAGGAAGAATACATAAATATCCATTCCCGATTCACATAAACATTTCTAACTTTGTTACAATTAAACTGATGGAAGACAATTTCCTTCTTTGGCAAACGCAGTTCAACAGGTTCTTGAGAAGTCAAGAGTTATTCGGATTTGTGAATGGTGAAATGCCATCACCAGCTTGGTCAACACGAGTTGAAGTTGAAGGATAGATGATAGAGGCTGTGAACCCAGACTATACAGATTGGGTAAGAAATGATCAACTCATTTTGTCTTGGTTTAGTGGAGCGGTGTCAGAGAACATACTGAGTTTAATCATTGGGTTGGAAACTTTGCTTGAGGTATGGCAAACCCTTCTTAATCGATTTACACAAAAGTCTGTCGCTAGAGAGTTTGAATTGAAGGGAAAATTACAAGCATGTCAGAAAAGAGACCGAGTTTTATCAGCCTATCTCAGAGAATATAAGTTGATTTGTGATCAACTAAATGCTATTGGAAAATCAATAGATGATATGTCGAAGATGTTTGGTGTTCTTGAGGGCTTAGGCCTTGAGTATGAAAGTTTCAGAACTACCATTTACTGTTTGAAACCTCAACCATATTATGATGAGGTTATATCACAGCTAGAAAGATTTGAGACAAGATTACAAAATTATTCCTCAAGCCAAGTTAATTCGAACTTAGCCTATCTTGGACAAAGGAAAACTGAAGTTCAACAGAGAGAGGAATCAGTTAAAGAACCAACTTGGCAAAATTATGGTCCGGGAGGTTCAAGAGATACTAGTATTCGTGGAGGATGTGATTATGGAAGAGGACATCCCTTCAACAATAGAAATCAAAGCTATGGATATTTTGGAAGAAATCAGAGTTATAGAACAAATAACTTGACTCGTGGACAGGAGGGTCAACACTTCAAGCAGTATAATAATTCATCACAGTTTGGTTATAGTCAAAGCTTTCGACCATATGCTGATGCCTCACAAAGGTACCAAAATACTAAAGCATATCCTTTACCTAATGAAATAGCTTACAAACATGCACAAGATGAGAAAATGTGTTTAGTATGCCAAATCTGTAAAAGGCCAGGGCATGATGCATTACACTGCTGGTATCGTTTTGACAACTCCTATCAATCTGAGGAAATCCCAACTGCCTTGGCTATCATGCATCTTGAAGACGCTCAAGGAAATGAATGGTATCCAGACAGTGGAGCTACAACTCACATTGCTGCAAACTCGGGTATGCTCCATAATTACTCTAAATACAATGGTAATGGTTGGTAATGGTTCTTGTTTGCCAATTACTCATACTGGTGATGCTTTATTATATACAAAGTCTGATACATTACCCTTGAATGATGTGTTGGTTGTTCCTCAAATTACGAAGAACCTTTTATATTTATCAAAATTAACAAATGATTACCCTTGCTCATTTATTTTTGATAAAACTGGGGTGTATGTGAAGGACAATCATACCAACACAATCTTGATGCTAGGAAATTTAGTCAAGGGACTTTACCGAGTTGATCAACAAGTCACTGAGGCATACTTCACCCAAAGACACAAAACAGTAGGAGAAGACATATGGCATCAAAGATTGGCTCACACCAACTTGAAGACTTTGAAGTATTTGCAACATCAGAAATTGATTCATTGCAACACAAAAACACAAGTCTTGTGTCGCAGCTGTCAACTTGCGAAGGGTAAGCTTTACCATTTCCCTTGTCTGATTCTATCTCATCTACTCCTTTAGAAAAGATACACTGTGATATCTATGGTCATTCACCAATTAACTCTTTTCAGCATTTCAAGTACTATGTGATTTTTGTTGATAACAACTCACGGTTCAGCTGGATTTATCCAATGAAAGTGAAGTCCAGTTTCTATGACATCTTTGTTATGTTTCAAAAGCAAGTTGAAAACCAGCTTGATTGTTGAATTAAGTGTTTTCAATGTGATGGTGGAGGGGATTTCATGAGTTCCGAGTTTAAGACTCATCTACAGAATTGTGGCATAACACAACACATCTCTTGTCCTTACACCCCAGAGCAAAATGGTATTCCTGAAAGGAAACATAGACATGTGGTTGAGCTAGGTTTGGCTATGTTGTATCATGCTAGACTTCCTTTGAAATTTTGGGTTGATGCATTCATGATGGCTAATTACATTGTCAATTTACTTCCCACATCGAAGTTACAAATGTAGTCACCTTATAGCAAACTTTATCAACAACATCCAGGTTATGACCATCTGAGGGTGTTTGGCTGTGCATGCTACCCTTGTCTTTGACCATGTACACAACACAAGTTTGATCCAAGGTCACTTGTGTTTTTCTGGGTTATAGTGAACATCATAAAGGGTATAAATGTCTCGTTCCAGCCACAGGACGAATATATATTAGTCGACATGTCCTATTTGATGAAACCTGCTTTCCATTTACTAAGAAGCTGACCATTGAGTATACTCAGTACACTACTTTGTATAATCAGTGGGTATAGGAAGTTAAGTTCCTTGAATCATCAAATGAACATCAAGACAACTCACCACCACATACACATTCAAGATGTGTACAAGATCAAGGACTAGTTGAAACACAAAATCTCGTGTCCTTTCATCCTGAACTGATGACATCTGAAGATCAGGGAGCTTCACATGACGTTGAGTTTTCTCAAGCTACTCATTTGTCTAATGATCCAATACAAGACCAGCAAGTTACTTCAACTCCAAATGTTCAGCCATCTACTCTTCCTACACAAGGTACACAACCTATTCATTATATGCAAACTAGATCAAAGTCTGGGATTGTTAAACCTAATCCTTGATGTGCATGCCTAGCTGAGTATCATATTCCTATTGAACCCAAATTAGTCAAGTCAGCTATGGCACGTGAAGGCTAGTATTCGGCTATGAAGATGAAATGACTGCTTTAGATAAAAATCAGACTTGGACATTGGTTCCTCAAACTAGTCAAATGCATATTATAGGTTGCAAGTCGGTGTTTAAAACAAAACTTGCAGCTGATGGTAGTCTTGACCATTGAAGGCTAGGCTGGTAGTTAAAGGCTTTCATCAGGAGAAAGGAGTAGACTTCACAGAAACATTTAGCCCAGTGGTCAAACAAGCTACTATCCGTATAATTCTTTCTATTGCCTTGATGAAGAAATGGTCTACTCACCAACTTGATGTTAAAAATGCAATTATTTATGGTACTTTGATTGAAACTGTATACATAGAGCAACCTCCTGGCTTTGTGAACCCTCAGAAGTCTCAGCATGTGTGACTTCTTCAGAAATCTTTATATGGACTTCGTCAAGCACCCAGAGCTTGGTTTGACAAGTTCAGTAATTTCCTACTTGAAATTGGGTTTGTTTGTAGCTCCACTGATCCTTCATTGTTCATCCTTCGTGCTGGGTCAGAAATAGTGCTTCTACTCCTCTATGTGGATGACATTATTCTTACAGGCAGCTCAAATCAACTACTTGCTGATCTTATTAAATCACTTAGTATTCAGTTCCATATGAAGGACCTTGGCTCTCTTCATTATTTTCTGGGCATAGAAGTCCATCGCACAGCTGGTAATTTCTTCTTATGTCAAACTAAATATACTCGTGATCTTCTTACAAAGGCTAAGATGACTGATTGCAAACCTATTTCCACTCCATTATCATTGCGACCAACTATTATGAAGAATGATGCTACTCTGCTTCATAATCCACTGGAGTACATAAGTTTAGTTGGCAGGCTTCAATACCTCACAATCACACGTCCTGACTTAGCCTATGCCACGAATTTACTTTGCCAGAAAATGCAGCACCCCACTCTTGGTGATTTTAGTAGATTAAAACGAGTTCTTCGGTATGTGAAGGGTATTGCCAATCTTGGCATCTTTTTACATGCTCAAAACTCCTTGCACTTATATGGTTACTCAGATGCAGACTGGGCAGGCTGCATTACCATTTGCCGTTCAACAACTGGTTATTGTACTTACCTTGGTACTAATCTAATATCCTGGTCAGCCAAGAAACAACCCACAATCTCTCGATACAGGGCTTTTGCCCTATATTCTGCTTATACTGCTGAATACTGCTAAGCTCACCTGGATATCTTTTGTCCTTCGTGATATTGGTATTCCGCTTATTTCTCCTACAAAGTTATTTTGTGATAATCAATCTGCCATGTCACTTACGGCCAATCCGATTTTACATGCACGCACCAAGCATGTTGAGGTCGATTTCCATTTCGTTCGTGAAAAAGTTTCTTTGGGCTCTCTTAGTCTTCATTATGTTCCAAGCTCTCACCAGATAGCTGATTCTTCACTAAACCGTTGTCACTTCTAGCACACTTCATATTTCGACTCAAATTGGGCATTGGTTGTCCACCCCTTCCCAATTTCCCTCGGGGGGGGGTGCTGTTAAGAATAATATAACTCCCTCACGACCCAAAGCTGAAGATGAAATAGCTGATCAATATTCAACTAAACAAAGAGGAGATATTATTGAGAGCAAAGGACGTCAAGGATTAAAGATTGGAGCTACCAAGTCAAGTGTTGAAGAGAAAGTCAAAGCAGAATGTAATCTACAGAATTGTTATTCTGTGCTTGACGTCAGTTAGTTTGTTGAGTTAGTTTTTGCTTTAGTTTGTTACTCTGTTTCTTTGTTATACTGAACAGAGAACAATATTAAGAGTCGAGGAGAACAAATCTTCCATTAAGGTTCTCAGTTGAAGTTTGTGAATAATATACAGAGAGGAATTGTTCATCTTCTTCGATTACTTCTTCTTCTTCATTCTTCATGAGCTAATACTCTGCTCATCGTCTTCCATATACTCTGTTCATAATCTTTCACACTGGACACTGCTCCAGCTTCAGTCTATGGCGGCATTGCAACTGAGATTGTCGCGACCACCCCGAAGGTGCACCACCTAAGGGTTAGGCTAATGGATTGCTAAGTCTGCTTAACTCGAGCTCTCCCAAGCTCATACCAATTCGCGACTTAGGTTTTACCTTTTAAACATGCAAAGCCAATTTCTAAAGGGAGTCGCCACTAATCTATCTATGGTGGGTCGATTAGAAACCCATGTAAAATACTGGGAGTTGTATTTTACCCCTACGAACCAAAGATCATGAATTCGGAGACTTGAGAACCATTTTCTTTTATTTCAAAAATAATTGCAGGCAGCTTGAATTGATTTTAAACTTATTCCCTAACATACATGGTGATCACGCGGGTGCGCAAGCAATTATTTAAATGCTCAAAGAAATAGAACAACAGGCAAAGCAATAAAACAAGATGAAGCAAACCAAAAAAAAGATCTTTTGCTTTTTTTGGGGGTTTTAAGGTGTACGCAATGTATGTAATGGAAAAATTAATCCTATATGCAACTATCTTAATATATGATGCATGTGATGAAATGTGTCTAATTTAACATGCTCTAAAATATGCAACCCTAAATCAAACTTGACTACATGACATGCAAACTAATATGGAAAGACTCTTATTAAGACATGCATATGATTTTTTTTTTTAGATTTTATCGAACCTGAAACAAAACCTAATTTTGGTATGCAATAATACCTAATATGTATGTAATTTAATCTAAACATGCAATGCAATCTTAATCTAAATGCGGAATGTAATTTTTTTTGGTATTTTATGAATAAGAAAAAGGAAAATGCAACCAAATCAACAGATCGTATCTCGAGCATGAGATCGGATCGGCCGATTTAACGTGCGGTCGCGAGTCGTATTTCGGGCATGAAATCGGACTGTCGATCGTACGCGCATGGGTTAGGAAAAGTTTTCCTAATATAATTGGATGCATAAAAATCTTTGCGGATAACACACGTTAGTGCAAATAACTCAAGATTGGACAAATATCTATAAGTTAAATCAATATGAATGAGATATTTTACCTAATCAACCTTCCCAATTCAAAATCTAGGCTTCGTGGGCTCCTGGATCGAGGCAAATGGCGACGATTCTGATTGGTCAACAAATGGAGATGTTTGTCAATGACGAATCGGAACGAACGGGGAATAGATTTGCCAATCACTTTTGTCAAATTACTCTCTTCATGGGTCCATGCATCTGAGCTTCCACAGAAGACTTTGACCGAACAATCCACTTTAGCCACTGCTATGTCTCAAAAGAAATAAGAAAGTGGCGTTGTCTGCATGTGATGAGGGATGAAACCGTGGGATAATTGCAATATCACAAACAAAATAATAAAAATCAGAACTTTGCAAGCTCAGTCACGATTGTATGAAACCAGAGGTGTGGCTACTGCTTGATGTAGCTCAATCAAAGCTACTCCTAGTGAGGAACCGTAGGACAATGCAGACTTAACCGAAACGGCTAAGGGCGACTGACGGGCAGCTTTAAATTTGTTGTGCGTGGGAAGTCTTCAATGGTGGCGATTCCGATTTGGATCCATGCACGTCATTGATATTGCAAGGAAGCATCAACGTCGTCAGCGGTTGCTGATCACTCGCCGATGTTGCTGGTGGCTGTTGGTGGACTACGCGACGGCGCTTGGAGAGAGCATGTAGCGGCGAGTCAATACTAATCAGGGGTACGACAGCTGCACACGTCGCACACCTAAAGAAGAAGGCGATCTCTTTCTCTCCTTGCTGGCCGTGTGTCCCTCTATCCCTTCTCCTCTCTGACTTTTCTATTCTACGTGTATTTCCTTCCCCGGAAGAAAAAAACTCTCGTATATTCTCTCACGCTTTCTATGATTTTTTCCCCCTCCTCCCTGAATGCCCACACGTCCATCTATTTATAGAGGGATGGAGTTCGCTTCGAATTTTTTGAAAACTGAAGAGATCAAGCCTATAAGATATCTTTCAAGACAAAATTCTGTAACTTTTTTTTTTCTGATTTAACGGGGCAATCTTTATCTCTTTCATTAAAAATCAAATCATTCACCTCTCTAGAAGCTTAGTGATTAGATACGAGAGAATTTTAAAAGATAATGTCCAAGTAGGTATCCATCCATTGCCATCCATAGCCCAACCAATTTGAATATCACACTCTTATTTAAAAATATTAACCGACGAGCTCAATCCACGAAAATTTAGTTGTCAACAGCTGCCCCTCTTTGAATGTGAGCTCGCAGAGGTTGTATTCAAAGATAAAATGATACCTAAATTTTGATTATGAAAATTCTATGCATGATATTTTTGTTGAGATCAACTCTCAATTTTTTATTTTTTCATTTTTTTCCATTTTTCCTTTTTCTTTTCCTTTAAAAAAATGCAATTATGGTATGCAGAAATGAAAAGGAAGAGAAACATACCTGAAATTACTTACCTGGTTGGAATGGTATATCAAGGTATGTATAAGATTTGAAACTGTCTTCTTAGGCCCGAACACTTACTTCGGTCACAAAAGAAAGACAGTGAAAGAACCTGATTTGTTTGCAAGTTGGTAAAAAGAGACTACGGGCTACGAAAGCACACCGCGTCAAATGGAATGTGACTTGGGCTACGAAAGCACGCCAAGTTGGTAAAAAGTGACTTGGGCTATGAAAGCACGCCAAGCGACTACGGGCTACGAAAGCACGTCGTGTCAATGAAATATGACTTGGGCTACGAAAGCACGCCAAGCGGCTACGGGCTACGAAAGCACGCCGTGTCAATGAAATGTGACTTGGGCTGCGGAAGCACGCCAAGCGACTACGGGCTACGAAAGCACGCCGTGTCAATGAAATGTGACTTGGGTTGCAAAAGCACACCAAGCGACTAAAAGCGACTACGGGCTACGAAAGCACGCCGTGTCAATGAAATGTGACTTGGGCTACGAAAGCACGCCAAGCGACTACGGGCTATGAAAGCACGCTGTGTCAATGAAATGTGACTTGAGCTGCGGAAGCACGCCAAGCGACTAAAAGCGACTACGGGCTACGAAAGCACGCCGTGTCAATGAAATGTGACTTGGGCTACGAAAGCACGCCAAGTCTATTGAAATGCTCAGATCCAAACTGAGGTTCCTTACTTGAAGATCAAGTCAATGAGATTTGAGGTTGATAAGGAGACATTGGGCTATAAGAATAGGCCAAGTCAGCATAATACTCCAAGTTCTGCACAAAATTGATTCCCTGCAAAAAGAAGGCTCAAGAATATTCGGGGAATTCGAAAAGCTTTAGAAAGCAACCTGATTGTCATGAACTCCTTGGTTTTCAGAAGAAAAATCATTCTGTCATTCGAAATTATGCATATTGATTTTTGCATCATCAAGTTTCCACTAAGGTGAATCATTGAGCAAAATGATTTTCATTTAGTTGAGTGAATTTCTTAAGAATGACAAATGAGATGCGGTTAGAAAGGACTTTCGCTCGCTCTCATTGAAAGGCTTTTGTCCCGACCATTGATACGAGCGAAACTGTATCACTCGACCTCACCATCATCATGTCGACAAAGATCCGAGTACTCTCGCAAGTGGTATGACCTTACCAATCTGAGAGGTCTTTTAATAGGACTGTAATTTGGGCTTGGTCATTGGCTAAGCAAAGGGGACTCATTGAGTCAAGACTTAGAAAGAACATCTTCAACAAATATCGCCAGGTCTACAAGTCAAGAACCGTTCAAATGACATAGAAATAGTCATGCTCGCACTTCTTCGAGCTAAGCTTAAAACATTAGAAATCTCACATTAATTCAAGTGCCCTAATCAGAAGAGACTTTAAAAGGATGTAATGTAAGTTGGCTCAAAATTGTGTATGGGACAAAAAAAAAACTGAGAATTTTTCCTCAGACTCAACTTTCGAGCTTCAGACTTTGCTGTACTAGGGGTGCTATATTATGTCAAATTTTCTGACATGATTGACTCATTCATCATTTTTTGAGACCCTGAGCACATTGTGGGTCAACTTTTGCAGATTCGAGCCTTTGGCTCTGACTCCTATGGGCATCAGCCTTGCTTTTACCAGGCACACTGCTTTTTCCTTGCCCCTAACTTCTTTCATTTTTCCTTTGAGTTCGGGCATTGGCCTTGCTTTTACCAGGCTCATTGCTTTTTATGCCCCATTTTCATTCTTTTTTTTTATTTGATTGCTAGACTGATACTTGTATTCTGCTGATTCTGATGACCTTGATTTTTAATCCTGCCCCAGTGTAAGAGATCATCATCCATGTGGGTTTGATTTGAAAAGAAATCATAGGCTCAAAGTGGCTAGCAAATGATAAGAGTGTTTAGGATATAGAAATGAATGCTCTTCATGATCCCTAAGGCACTTGATTTAATATTCGATTCCACATGTAAAAGTAACACTGAAAGATTGATTCAAGTGAAAGCAGGAAAATTTCTATCCATTTTCACCTTTTAACACCAATGATGCAAATGTACCTCCAAAATGCCCCGATGTGGGGTGGTTCTTGACAGGGGTAGTATAAACTGAAACTTCACAAGTGTTAAGGCTCAAAATGGGCAACCAAAGGATTATTATAGTGTTTGGGGATAGAGAAACGAACTGCCCCTCATCATTTTGGTTATCATACCCTTCGCGAGAGAACTCTTTACCTTGCGAACATAGAAATTTTTGCAATCTCATCTCACAAGTGTATAAATATGGGACTATGTATGGATATGGTTTATCTTTCATCATCCCGATACATCTCATTTAGCATTCTCAATCAAATCTGCATTACTCATCAAATTGCTTTAAATTGGCAATCCTCAGTGGAACGATGATAAGTTTTTCTTCAGTAGATATGAGCATTTTGAAATTACTGATTTTAAGCACAGACAATTCATTTCACCCAAAAAGTACGGAATGAAATTGATTATAGATGAAAGTCAATTGGCCGCCTTTTTTGTGTGAACTCAATCTTTGATGCCGCGCTTTTTCTTGCCCCTGCACCAAAAAGAACATCAAGAATATGACTCTAAGTAAATGTAATCTAAAATTGGAAAAATTTTCACCACCCATCAATGCAATGTCTCCTCCAGATTGAAAAATAATGCCCCACAGTTCTGCATGTTAACCTTCGCAAATTAATTTCCTTCAGAAGTGTCACCTCTCGATCAGACAAGAAGAGTTAGGCTTTGACACATGAAGCAAAAATGTTAGAAAAATAGATAGGGTTTATCCAACATGCATCTCTCCTTTTTCTTTTTTTCAATTTTTTTTTGAATTTTTGAACAAGGAAACATGAAGAAGCCCAGCCCTCGGATTTCTTCTTGGATGATTTATTTAATTGTTGGATATCGTCACCGAGCTGGTTTGGTATACTTCATCATGTCCTCAAGATGAAAATAAACTTGTAATTTCATTGAACAATATCGAATGAATTACATTTATTGGAAAGGAAATGTGAACAATCAAGCCCTAAAAACAATAATTGAAATTTCTCAAAAAATCCTAAGAAGCAACAAAAAACTCATTTGCGGATGAGTCCGGAAATTTCTTCACTCTATGAATCCCTCGGTACTTGCAACATGGTTGGGTAGAGGATTGTACTGAACATTCGGCTGAGTAGCTTGAAAGGAGAAAGCCTTCGTGTCCATGAGGTCCTGCACCTTGTGCTTCAAGATAGAGCAATCATCAGTAGAGTGACCAACTTCTCCCATGTGATAGTCACACATTTTGGAGGGATCATGATTAGGATAGCGCTCAGGATTTGGTCGCTTTGGCTCATTAGAAAGTAATCCCTTCTTTTGGAGAACTGGTAAAACTTTAGACAAAGGTGCAGGGAGAGGTGTGAATTGTCTTCTAGTATTTCGTTGCCGTCCAAAAAATTGACGACTTGCACCTTGTTGCATGCCAACAGGTTGTGAATTGGCCATGTTAACATCAACTTCTGGCTCCTTTTCCTTCCTCGTAGTAAACTTCTTGGTTGGCTCATTGAACCACCCATCTCTTATCCCGATCTCGATCTGCTCCCCAACTGGAATAAGCTGATTAAAAGTGTCAGCAGTAGTGGCTATCATCCGAGTGCGGTACTCATAAGGAAGAGTTTTGATGAACATCTTCCTTAGCTCCATGTCAGAAGGTTCGGGATCAACTTGAGCAGCCAGATTCCTCCACCGGATTGCATAATGTTTGAACAACTCGCTTATCTTCTTTTCGGCCCGTTCAAGATCGTCTCGGGAAGGAGTAATGTCTGTGATGAATTGGTAGTGCCTCAGAAAAGCTTGGCAGACCTCCTCCCAAGTTTGGCAAAGGTTTATCCCCTTCGTTATGTACCATCTCAAAGCAGGGCCTGTCAAACTCGCTTGGAATGACTGGATCATCAGAGGAGCACTATTAGCATACTGAGTCATCCTCACCAAGTACATCTGCAGGTGAGCCCTTGGGCAGGTCATGCCGTCATATTTTTCAAACTCTGGCATCTTGAACTTTTTGGGCATCTTGACCTTAGAATACACAGAAAGATCCGTCGGGGACGGGTCTTGGAGGCCTTGTAGTTGTTTCAGCTTTTCCTCGAGCTTCTCGAGGCGTCTTTCCTGTTCGTTTTTATGTAGATCATCAGCAACTTTCCCACAAGTAATAAAGGGATCTTCCTCTAATGGAGGCATCTCCTCCTCTAACTCGACGACGATGTCTTCCTTCTGCTTTGGCAAAGGTACCGGGGCCGGGTTCAGCCGAGCTGCCCTGAATTCGGCTGTCATTTCCTGCATTGCAGCAATAAATTGCTTCATTTGTTCTTCCATGTTGGCGACGCGTTCACGCAGTTCGTTTTGATCAGTCATTTTAGCTCTTGATCGCGTACGGATTGGGGAACGAGATCGACCCGTGATCGCCTAATCAAAGGGAAAATGACAGGAATAAGCATAGTACGCGAAAAAAAAGAGATAGAATAAATGGTCCATGACAAAAGGCAAAACATCTTGCATTAACCAATGAAATTATTCTTACATGAAAGCCATTTGAAAACTCAAAACTCCTAAACAATAATGCTAGAAATGAAATGAAAGACTCAAGCTACTTCATCTAGCTTGATCTATATATACATGGGAAACAGCTTTCATTCGCAACTACTTATTTGCTCGAGCAAGCTTTGCAGCACGCTCTTCAACAAAGTCGCGGCCAGTTTGGTCCAACTTATCCCACCACATGCTCAGATCGGCCTTAAGAGCAGGAACTAGTCAAATGTCATGTTTTCCCATGATATATAAACCAAGCCTGATGTGCAACTTAATATCATGGACCAACAAAAATAAATCGCAAGGTAAGAGTTTAGAAAACTTATTGCACAAGTATATCAAGAGCAATCACATACACATGCGCATGAAAAGTGAAGCTCGATTTCTACTCTAAAAGGCTTAACAAGGTGAGCCACAAGGATGATCGGACTAGTCGCAGGCACGCGTACTAAGTCGGGTCCTTATGACTCCGGCACAGTCGAAGAGTCGACCCGGGTCGCAAGCTCGTAGACCGGGGTGGATACTCTTGACACCAAGAAAGAAATTTCGGGGTTCAAGTAGGCGACTCGTACCACGAGCATGCGGTCGGAGTGGTATCTACTTCAACACCATCCTAAGTAATCCTATGCGGCCCAGGTCCGGCGGTAGGTTGTGTGTGCCGAGTGTAGTGCTAAAGCAATGAAAACATGCACAACAATTGATATCAAGCAACACTTCTATCAAAGCATTCAATCATTCATTCCAAACACCATCCTGCAAAAACATTGAACACATGTTAGGGACATACCTGGAAATCTCACTGCCAAGCAATTTTTTGAAAAGAAGAAAACAGTCCTAAGTCCACTAGAGTTCTCTGAACTAAGTCCCCAGCGGAGTCGCCAAACTGTCGCGACCTCCCCAAAGGTGCACCACCTAAGGGTTAGGCTAATGGATTGCTAAGTTTGCTTAACTCGAGCTCTCCCAAGCTCATACCAATTCGCGACTTAGGTTTTACTTTTTAAACATGCAAAGCCAATTTCAAAAGGGAGTCGCCACTAATCTATTTACGGTGGGTCGATTAGAAACCCATGTAAAATACTGGGAGTCGTATTTTACCCCTACGAACCAAAGATCATGAATTCGGGAACTTGAGAACCATTTTCTTTTATTTCAAAAATAATTGTAGGCAGCTTGAATTGATTTTAAACTTATTCCCTAACATGCATGGTGATCACGCGGGTGCGCAAGCAATTATTTAAATGCTCAAAGAAATAGAACAACGGGCAAAGCAATAAAACAAGATGAAGCAAACCAAAAAAAAGATCTTTTGCTTTTTTTGGGGGTTTTAAGGTGTACGCAATGTATGTAATGGAAAAATTAATTCTATATGCAACTATCTTAATATATGATGCATGTGATGAAATGTGTCTAATTTAACATGCTCTAGAATATGCAACCCTAAATCAAACTTGACTACATTACATGCTATTTAATTAAATGACATGTAAAATGTATTTTTTGGGAATTTTTTACTTATCTAACGAAAATTCGAAATTAAATAAATTGATAAAAATATGAATCCTAATCTAACATGACTCTTAATTTCCTAAATGTAATGATATGAAATCCTATGCATTATTTAAATGACATGAGATTTAATAAAATTAATCTAAATGATAAATGAAGCCTAATAATGCAAACTAATATGGAAAGACTCTTATTAAGACATGCATATGATTTTTTTTTTTTTAGATTTTATCGAACCTGAAACAAAACCTAATTTTGGTATGCAATAATACCTAATATGTATGTAATTTAATCTAAACATGCAATGCAATCTTAATCTAAATGTGGAATGTAATTTTTTTTGGTATTTTATGAATAAGAAAAAGGAAAATGCAACCAAATCAACGGATCGTATCTCGAGCATGAGATCGGATCGGCCGATTTAACGTGCGGTCGCGAGTCGTATTTCGGGCATGAAATCGGACTGTCGATCGTACGCGCATGGGTTAGGAAAAGTTTTCCTAATATAATTGGATGCATAAAAATCTTTGCGGATAACACACGTTAGTGCAAATAACTCAAGATTGGGCAAAATCTATAAGTTAAATCAATATGAATGAGATATTTTACCTAATCAACCTTCCCAATTCAAAATCTAGGCTTCGTGGGCTCCTGGATCGAGGCAAATGGCGACGATTCTGATTGGTCAACAAATGGAGATGTTTGTCAATGACGAATCGGAACGAACGGGGAAGAGATTTGCCAATCACTTTTGTCAAATTACTCTCTTCATGGGTCCATGCATCTGAGCTTCCACAGAAGACTTTGACCGAACAATCCACTTTAGCCACTGCTATGTCTCAAAAGAAATAAGAAAGTGGCGTTGTCTGCATGTGATGAGGGATGAAACCGTGGGATAATTGCAATATCACAAACAAAATAATAAAAATCAGAACTTTGCAAGCTCAGTCACGATTGTATGAAACCAGAGGTGTGGCTACTGCTTGATGTAGCTCAATCAAAGCTACTCCTAGTGAGGAACCGTAGGACAATGCAGACGTCACCGAAACGGCTAAGGGCGATTGACGGGCAGCTTTAAATTTGTTGTGCGTGGGAAGTCTTCAATGGTGGCAATTCTGATTTGGATCCACGCACGTCATTGATATTGCAAGGAAGCATCAACGTCGTCAGCGGTTGCTGATCACTCGCCGATGTTGCTGGTGGCTGTTGGTGGACTACGGGACGGCGCTTGGAGAGAGCATGTGGAGGCGAGTCAATACGAATCAGGGGTACGACAGCTGCACACGTCGCACACCTAAAGAAGAAGGCGATCGCTTTCTCTCCTTGCTGGCCGTGTGTCCCTCTATCCCTTCTCCTCTCTGACTTTTCTATTCTACGTGTATTTCCTTCCCCGGAAGAAAAAAACTCTCGTATATTCTCTCACGCTTTCTATGATTTTTCCCCCTCCTCCCTGAATGGCCACACGTCCATCTATTTATAGAGGGATGGAGTTCGCTTCAAATTTTTTGAAAACTGAAGAGATCAGGCCTATAAGATATCTTTCAAGACAAAATTCTGTAACTTTTTTTTCTGATTTAACGGGGCAATCTTTATCTCTTTCATAGAGGCGAGCAAGACGAATCACTCCTAGTTTAAGTCATCTACCCTCCAGAGTTCACAAGCTGCGAGAACACTTTACTCATCGAGAGGTTGTCGACACTAGATGATTCAAACTGTGCAGTGGAAATGGTTGCGTCGGCATTACTGAAATTGTGGACTTGAGGAGACAACTCGTCAATCACGTTAGTACTAAAATTGTTCATTTTAATGATTTCTAACCCATTCAAAATGGCCCTGGGATAAGCACACTTTGCCGTATAATACCAACACTCACAGGAAGCTCATTGCTAGCCGATACCCCTGAAACTACGTCGATAAAATAGGGAACGGCCAAAACATCGTTCGAGATGGTGCTCAAATCAAGGTCACTAACAACAACAGAAGAGTCAAGATAGGCATTGAAGTAAAGCAGGTTAAGCGCTACACTCACTGTATCTCAGAAGTGAAAGCGAATAAGGTGTCTAAATCCAACATCTATGTCAAACTCCCAGGTGACATTGAAATTTCTATGAGTCACTTTCCCAGTACATCTCTGTTGACACCTAAATTTTTGTGGATTGAGCTCGTCGGTTAATATTTTTAAATAAGAGTGTGATATTCAAATTGGTTGGGCTATCAAAAAGTTTGGCTACTGCTGCTTCACACAAATGGACCATTCAGTAGTGCCACAAAGCAACTTTGGTTGAGTCGAGGGATCAGCGGAAGAGGAGGGGCTCGCTTAGTTTCATGTAACCTTGATGTCTCACTTGATGGAGTTCGCTTATGGACGGACGGACTTTGAACAGAAAGAATTCTGGTGTGTGTTTTTGGGACCCGATATTTATGAGTCTTATTACTGATGAAATCTGTTGAAACTGAATCGTCTTCTTGTTATGTGTACTTGTTCGTTTCTGTGTTCACAATGTACAGAAATCGTTTATAAGTTCATTTATTTGACCTTTCTTTGAGTGGACTGGCTGAGCCAGAATTGCAATCTCCACGATTTTGTCATAGCCTGTGCAAATGACATTGATCTCTGCACATGAACCCAGGTGCTTCAAATATGTAATGGACAGTTGAGAGAAGGAACAGAAGGATTGTTGGATTTGCTGCTTGGGTTTCGCTCGTGGGTAAGTCTTCTTATCTTCACAATCCAATGTTTAAACCTAGAGACAACAAGATTAACCTTGCTAGTGGCTCATCTCGCTGGTTGTCAACCGATGACTGGATGGAGAAAAAAGAAAGGGAAGGAGAAAAAGTGAGAAAAAAATACTTACAAGAATATTAAAACGTTATTAAAATTTGTCTATGTCAATGACAGTAAAGTCACGTAATATGGCCAGTATCCCGATCGGTCAAAATTGGTCAAATAGACTAAATTGACACAATTACAAAAGGTTTAAGATTTTTTTTGGTAGGTTGTAACGTGATGGATTTAATGGGTGACATAATTTCTTTGCTAAATGTTCCATTGCTAAATTTATCAGTAGGCCTAAAAGGCCGCTCATTTGAACAACTTGGGCCCACTTAACATTGCTGGAAATGGAAAGAGAGCATTTTCACGTGCACTATTAAGGAATCAGAGTCTTTTGCAATCGATGGGTCGGTACGTCAGCAAAGTAAGCTTTGATTATCAAGAATCTCATAGATGAAAAAAAAAATAGAATTATACCGCTGTAAATATAAATTATAGTCACTGCCTTACTAATATCTTAAGCCTCTTTTTTATGCATGTGCGACACATACACTTATCGTCACAATTTTGTCCAAGCTTCTGTTAAAAATTTGAGGTGAATCCAAAGTGATAGTATTAATAAATTTTTTTTGAAGGAAAAGTGGCACTGTTGCATTGATGTGGCTCCACTCGAACACCGCATTGCAAAAAGATTAAGAGGAAAATGGAGAACCGAAAAACAAATAGAAAAAGACAAAGATTAAGTAATTGTCTAAATCGTAATAATAACAATCTACAGTTGACCACCAAAAAAATAATTAAAAATTATTATTTGGTTCATTCCTACAGTCCAAAACATCCCGTCACTCTTACAATTACTCAAGTACTATTAAGTTAGCAAGACTATGAAAAATGGTTAATACCATGAAAAATCCTAAACTATACCCTCCGTGACACATTTATCTTAATACCCCAAACTACACCCTAAACTTTTTTTTCTGCGATATTAAAAATCCTAAACTATACCTCTCGTGTAGTTTTTTTTTGTGACACAAAAAACTCCAAACTATATCATCCGTGACACATCTACCCCATAATTTTTTTTCTTTTTCTCTTATCTTAAAACTTAGCCGATGAGCTAGTCGCCTACCCACTGGCCACCGAAGCTCGCCAGCCACTGCCAAAGGGTAGTGAAGCCCTCGTCAGTGGCTAGCCAGGGCTTACTACCCTGTGGCCGGCCTCGCCCATATTTGGGCAGGCCGTCAGGGGATCTGAGCGAGGGCTGCGTCGCACAGTGGCCGTCGGTCAACTCACCGGCTAATCATTTTTTTAGGAAAAAAAGAGAAGAGAAAAAAAATATGGGGTAGATGTGTCACATAAGGTATAGTTTGAGATTTTTTGTGTCACAAACAAAAAAAAGGTTTAGAATAACTATGTTATATGAGGTATAATTTGGGGTTTTTAGTGTTGAAAAAAAAAGTTTAGGATAAATGTGTCACATGGGATATAGTTTGGAGTTTTTCGTGGTATTAACAAAAAAAAATCAAATGAAAAGGAGAAAGAGAGAGATTGCATATAATAAGGGGTTCTTAAGGGGTAGCCCGACCGTTTTGACTTAGCCAGCGTGAACAGTCGACCCTGGTAGGCCATCAGCAAAGGTCGGCTGACGCTCGTGGAGGATACCCTTAACACACAAGGGCAAGTACCTTGCCCTAGGTCAAACATCACCGTGTAACATCTCGTCTCAAGCTCACATTATCTCTATTAGTTTTGGACTCAAGTCTCATTCAAAAGTGATTACGATATTCAATGTTGAGTTGACTAGATAGCGACCATTTGATTTCTAGCGGTCCCCTGTCAAAAATCGAGAATACAAGCATCCGACCTTAATTGTTCTATATCTCCATCGAATCACCGTCCACAACTGGAGGTCTTCATTGTTTGGTTGCCTTTGCATACGATATCATTGACAATTAACATCAAATCACGATAGGGGCATCAAATGGATGGATTGGGTCGGGTAAAAAATGATCAAACGCATATTGACTCATTTAACCGGTTTTGACCTATTTTCATACAATATAATTCTAATGATCCATAACTAACCTGACTTGACTCATACCCGACCTGACCTATATTGTTAAAACACTTTCATATTTAACAAAGTCTAGAATAATTTATTTCTTGATTTTTTTAATATATTGTTAAAACAATTTTACGCAATACAATTTAGTTGATAATTTTTTAAATTTTTTCGAAATTATAATTTTATTTATTTACATTTATTTTTCCTCTTCCAATTGTCAATGAGACACTAGCTCGCCAAATTTCAACGAGCTCGACCTCGTTAGATTTCATTTATGGCCTCAGATGACACTCGAGACTCATCAAGACGAGGTCGAGCTCATTGAAATTCGGCGAGTCTTGACCTCAACAACCTCATGCAAGCTTGACCCACCACAAGATCTTCCAAAGTCAAGTTGGCACATCGCGCCTTAAGACCTTATCACTCAAGCTTGCCTAAGGTGAGGATTGAGTCTCGCCAACCAAGGGCGAGCTTGAGCTCATTGACCTCAACGAGGCTTGAGCTTGCTAATTTGGTGAGGTCTCAGCATCCTCGAAGTCTTGTGAGCTCATCCTTCGCTTCTTGGTCGACGATCAGCTAAGAAAGAGGAAAAATGGAAAAAATAATAATCAGATTTTTAATTTAAAAAATTAAAAGAAAATTAGAATATCATAATTTTCATAGTCTAAAAGAACTTGTTAATGAAACTTAAAACTAATTAGATAACCCATTTAGAATCCATTTAAGATCCATTAAGTTAGCAAACGATCCATTTAAGATTCATTTAATCTTTTAAGTTAACACATTTATGATTTGTATTATTTCACATGAGGTAAAAAATGTGGATTTTTGACCCATTTTGACACTTATGAATCATAATTGTTTGGCATGGCATATGAAACTACCCAACTCTTTTTGTTTTTTTTCCTTTTCGAGTCGTCACTTCTAACTTGTAGGGGTGATCATTATAAACCCCCCCACCAGGGAATTGCCCGATAATGCCCAAACCGGTCCATTCTGGGCGGTTCTAAGAATCAATGGTTACCGGTTCCATATAAATGAAACCGGGAATTTTCAGTTTGTTTCGCGGTTCTAGGGTGGAACCGCCCACCCATACAAGAAATATATTTATTTATTAATAAAATAAAATTTTAAAAAAATTATATATCATAATTGTTATTTTTTGGTGGAACCTTCCTTCCATCACTTTAAAATTTTCAAACCGCCCATCAATCTTTCTTCTTGCTGCTTCTTGGGGGAGGGATTGGGGAGCTTGGTCTTGAGGAAGGAGGTGGAGAATGGGACCGAACCAGTAAAGCAAAGTTGCTAGTGTGTGCAAACTAGTAATGTGACCAAACTAGTAAGGCAAAGTTGCTGGTGTGTGCCGAGCAACGTCATTGTGAGTGAAGGTCGTTGCCTGTAATTAATAATTACCTACCCGATAATCGGACCAGACTGCCCAGTCCAGTCTGGTCCGGTTCCCGATTCTAAATAATGGGAAACCGGGAGCCGCCTAGAAATCGATCACCCCTACTAACATGCATCCTCACCGGCGACTGGAGGTCTTTGTTGTTTGCTTGCATCTGCAAATGGTATCATTGACAATAGACATTAGATCATGACACTACCCAACCTATTTTGTCCTTTTTTGTTGTCATCAATTCCAACATGCTTCCTCACTTTTAATGACACCGTTGACGAGATGACCAAAACACTATAGAGAGCCATTATAATGAGAGCCCTCTTCGCATTCCTATGCAGGTTGCGTAAGGATTGTAGCGTTTAACATCAGTCCCACTGGTTTGCTCTGTCCTTCTTGTTAACGTAAATGCAAGCAACTTCTTCTGCTCATTACACCTCGGCGAACTCCGCTTTCAATCAGCTCGATCTCACGCTGGGATAATTCATTTTCCTTGATCTATTGTGATAAAAAAGCGTTTCCTTTTTGAATAAAGTAGAACCTTTTTGAACAATTACTACATTTTTTTTTTATGAATCTGATGCTTGGAACAATGTTTGCAAACTCACGGCTTGCGTTGGACTACAGAGAATTCTCTTGATGGAGAGCTACAATTGTTCACAAAATTGTCCGGGTTCCCTATACTTCCCTTCTCCAGTGGCGGAGAACGTTCCGATTTCGATAACGTTGAAAGGCAACGACACTCCATGGTGGGAATCTCCGAGGTCGGTCAGCATCACCATCACCATCAGCATAGTCATCGTCGTCGTGGTAGGCGGCAGTGCTGTTTTTAGATCTCGTCGTGTTCCTAAGGACGAAACAACAACCCACCTCCTCCACCTCTACCCAAGTCGCCGGCTCTCCCGACTCCACCGACGTCGCCCCCTCTGCCACCACCGCCACCATGGCCATGTTCACTGCCGCCATGGTCATGCTCGCCACCGCTGCTGCCATGGTCGCTGCCTCATGTTGTCCATATAGTTCGTGTTCTCATGAGATGAGAGAATCATGGTGGTTGGTATAGCTAAAGGGATTTTTTAGAACTGTACAATGACATGTCATCTAGTCTATTGTATATCTTTGAAGTTTCGACGCAATAAATAATTTTGTGTTGAAGGAAATAATTTTTATGTCCATGTTCTCTTTAAAAAAAGGTTTTTGTTATTGCTACTTCAAATGTTACGAAATCTTCTAAATTTTTGGGACTAATAGACTCGATTTAATTTTTTTATTTTCGAATTTCATGAATGATTTTGGCTCATTTTGAAGAATTATTACAAACACCCTTCATAAAAAAATGAAAAAAAGGTTAAAATAACATAAACCAAAACAACTTCACATCTCCCTCCATGTCTTGGAAAACGACATCAAGTATTGTCGCAATCCCGTCGACAGCGAATTAATTGTTTTGAGGAAAGTTGATGGATTATAAAGTGGGCACGAGCAATTCCTCTTGTGAGATAGCACCTGCACTTATTATGGGCCCTCCTAATCTCTACTAGTTTGTAATTTTATTTCTTAATTTAACTGCACTATTCAGATTATTGTAGAGTCACCATTAATTCATTATGGGTCCATTAAAATCTCGAAAAGGATGTGGATGTGCATCTGACTTCTGTGACGAGTTTAAAAATTTGATTATATTAGACTAATCTAACACCAAAATCACACTCTGTGGCAAGTTCGAAGACTTGGATGCGGAAAGACTCCTTTGACTAGTGGTGGCCAGTGGCCACTAGTGGAGGCCTCGATGGAACTTGGCCGAGAGATGATAGAGAGAGGGAGGGAGAACTTGTGAGAGAGGACAAGAGAAGCATGGGCGAAATTATCCAAAAAGTCAGAAATATATTGTACTATTGTCAATAATACCATAAACATTCCAACTGTATCAATTGAGTTCTAAAAGTTTTCGTAATTTTTCGATTAAGTTAGTTGGATCAATCTGAAAATGATTGACTTGATCGTGAGTAGTGCCACGTAGGATGATTAGTCGTAGAATGAATAGATTTGATGTTTTATATTTTTTTCGTAATATTTTTTTTTTCCTTTCCTTTTTATCTACTGGTCTAGTAAGGTTCAACCAGCTCTCGTCTGTGTCCGACAATGGTAGGTTGACAACCCTGGTTGTGCTTGAAGTTAAAAAGAAGAATAATAAGCGGAGAAAAGAAAGCAAGTTTATAAATACAAAATTGTCTACATTAATGCCGACTGTGTTATATAGGACGATTGGCATCCATATTAGCAATTTCCTTCTAAAATTGACTAGATGGACAATTGGCAAAATGCGAAAAAAAAAAAATTAAAACCCAACTGACACAATTAAAAAGTTGATGACCGAATTAGCACAAATGAAATATTTTTAAGATTTTTTTTATAATTTCCTAGAGAAAGGTTAGAGCCAAATCTGTTGACTATGATTCCCCATTTATAGACTAAGAGCTTGTTTCATAGATAAAATTAAAATCTATATATTATTACATACATCTTATCCTGTGTTCAGTTTCTGCCCCATATAATAGGATAAAGGCATATATAAGGAAAATATAGCCCGGATAAAATTATCCCATAGGAGAGGTGGAATAAAGGTAGATAATGTTTCTTTTATTCATGGTGTAAGTCATTTTTCTCTTTAATAAGCTTCTTAAGTAATAAAACAAAAATATTAATTGTATAAAAATAATTATTGAATTCCTATACTAAAAGAAAATTAAAAATAAGTAATAGATAGTTTTCTTTTTCAGTTATTCTTATTATTATTTATATATTTGAATTCTTTCTACTCTTAATATGTATTTTGTGTGTATTTATTATCTATATAATTACATATCAAGGTATAATAGTATAGTTTATTATTTGATGAATTAAGGAATGATGGAAGGGAATACAAAAAAAAAGAAAAATAATACAAATAAGTAAATAAAAATGAAGTATAAGAACCTGAATTTTAAATGAACAAATTCAAATTTGAAAATAATCTTTTTTTTTATGAGGAATGGAATTTCTATATAAAAAAACTATGCTCTCAGTCTCCTTCTCTTATATATCTTTGGTTCATGTTGAAGCTTCATGACTTCTCAATAGTTTTTAGGTTGCGTCAAGTTCCACGACAATGGCGAAAGAATTGAAACTTCTTCTTCTTCTTCTTTGTAACTCTCCGGTTCATGTCAAAAGTCAAAGAAAGCGATAAGAGAGTTGAAACTTCTTTCTTCTTTGTGACTTTGTGGTTCATGTTGAAGTTTCATGAAAGTAGTGAGAGAGTCATAGTGCTATACTTTTCATAACCACATAATTGAATGATCATATTTTTTTCCTCTCTTATTAAATTTGGAGGTGAATTATGAGATATTTTTACAATCTTCATTTATGAATTTTCAGGCTCATTTACAATGATATGTCATAGATACTAAATGATGCACATGATAGGATATGAAGATATCCAATTTTATCATTGTGATTAATAAAATATGATATAGCAAAGTCCTTGGAATTTATATTTTCTCTCATCTAATCATGTCATGACGAAAAGTCCATATGACTAGATGCAATCTAAGTGCTTCCAGTTGGATTAAGATTAGCTGAAGCTGAGGATTTGATGGACGATCAAAATAAAATGCGATAAAGAGATGGATGGTGGAGATGTCTTTGGATGGCCGGCCATAGGGGGATTAGATGAAGGGCCAGGAGGAAATAAGTGGATGACCGTTGGATAAGAATCTTATCCATCTTGTCATAAGATGGATTAGAGAAGAAGAGTGGAGATTAGAGGGATTAGGAATCGATCGTGAGAATTAAAAGCGATTGAGCGGACCACGTGCAAAAATTAAAAGAAGAAGAAGAAGAAGAAGTGGACCATGTGCAATATTCATGTCATGGCCGCCATATGAGAGCACAATTCAATGCATGCTTGTCCATGAAGTGAGATGAAAAAGGCATGTGATGAAAAGATGAGGTGGGTCATGAGGATTGACAGCCGGAAAGATAGCAACGCCCTTTAATTACCCCCAACCATCTCTCACCTATCCATGTGGGCATCGCCTTCTCTCGCTAAAGGCCCACAAGGATTGATAGCCGAAACGACAGCAACGCCCCTTAATTACTCCCAACCATCTTCTCTCTCTCTCTCTCTCTCTCTCTCTCTCTCTCTCATCCATGTGAGCATCCACTTCTCTCGCTCAAGGCCCACGAGGATTGATAGCCGGAACGACAGCAACGCCCTTTGATTACCCCAAACCATCTTCTCTCTCTTTCTCTCTTATCCGTGTGAGCATCGCCTTCTCTCGCTCAAGACCCACAAGGATTGATAGCCAGAACGACAGCAACGCCCTTTGATTACCCCCAACCATCCTCTCTCTCTCTCTCTCTCTCTCTCTCGTAGATTTCTTTTTGTTTTTTTAGCTTTTTCAGTTTTCATCTTTTCCGGATACGGTGCTCCCAATGCTCCACTTGTACTAAGTAATAAGTTAATTATAAGATGTCGTCTTTTTTAAAATTGTATATATATATATATATTATGTCATGTGAGTAAAAGTTTAAAAAATTTTATGACATAAAAAAAAATTGGAATAATAACATCATGGTGATAAAAGTTTAGGGTTGTTGTAGTATTCCCCTTTTTCAAAAAAGGGCACATGCTTCCGATTATGCTTACTGGTTTTAGTAGCATTGTCATTCCATTTGCCACGGAGTAGAACCTGTCAAGAGTGTTCTTTTTCCCGTCTTTTAATTATCATGTTATTAGGTAGCCAATATGAAAGTGCATCATGCTTTCTTACTTGGGAATGGGCTTAGGATAAAAAATACTTGTTCCATGACACGAGAAATACCTGTGCAGATTCGATTAGGATCCAATGTCCAAAGTGCTAGTCACCGTCCTATCACCGAGACACAACCAAATGATTGAGAACTGAATAGTCTCGCATAATATCGTAAAAATAGGTGTTCTGAGGTTTATCATTTTGTTACTTCTATTTGTATATTTGTTAACCAAATAAGTGAAAGGGTTAAGCTAAGAGAAATTACTGCGCTCTAATAAATTGAACTTCTTTGCACAAGATTAACACTTATTTTGATCAGCGACACGTTTGTCGATAAAAAAAGTATGGAAAGTTTCAGCAAAACATCCTGTGATGCCGTCTGGTAATGAATGAGATGAATAATTAACAAGCAAGGATAAAATTGCAAGGAGAGTTATCAAAACAACCATAAACTTAATTATTGCGATAGTGTCAATTTAGTCTTAATTTTTTTTAAGCCAATTGAGTCCTACATCATTTGTGTTTGTGCTAATATAATCCATCCATCTAATTTTGGTCAGTTGATACTGACGTGGACTCCGGTTGATCTAACGTGAATAATTTTTATTAGTATTCTATAATTTGGATTCTTTCATATTTCCTTTTCTTGTTTCTTTTTTTCTTCATTCTTTTCTTTTTTTCATTTTCCATAGTAGCCTTGCCCAGATCTGGGCAAGCATCGCAACCCTCGCTGACCACTATAGGAAAAAAGAACATAATAAAGAAATATAATATAATATAATATTATTAAAAAGGATCAACATCAGTACCGCATAACCATAATTATCCAGATATACTAAATTCAAATAAATGAAAAAGGTGCGAAACCCAATTAGTTAAAAAAGAAAAGATTTAAGATTGAATATGCATCTCCCATACAACCATGGGAAGATACCTAGTTGGCCAATGTGATTTCCTTAACATTTAATCGTCGACCCCGTGGAAAGAACTCTGAATTGGAACTCCTTTTCCACCAGATATCATTATATTATAAGTCCTCAATCGCCAGTAACTAATAAAGATTAATTTCGTCAACTTCATCGAATGCATGAACATGTCATGTGCTTCGGGATTGGGTTCATAAGACAAACTTTAAAAACATTGAATATATAACTTTTTATTGCCAAGATAGGGTTTTATAACAAATGATGACATGTACATCAAACGCTTCATTCATGAAAATGAAATTTATAAGTAGATGCATATTGAAAACTAATGGAATTATGAAAGTGTGGCTTCTTCCTGTATATAATTCGCGTGTGATATCTACTAAAATGGCTATTTCATCCAATTTATAAAGCATTAGATTATACAGTTCATATCCAACGTAAATTGAATAAATTAGGAACATAAAATGAAATCTCCCTTTCAATTTTCATGGCTAAGCTCACGTGGACTACACCTGTTGCCAACCTAAATAACATTGAAGCTTTAAATGTCCTTATTGAAGGTGGATAACAAACTCCTTGTGTTGTAAATCACACTCAGCCAATTCATGCAATTGGCGGTGAAAAAACAATAGCATGATAAGAAATAGAGCGTGGCTTTTCATTGCATAAAATAATCGAGTTCTCTTCTTCGGGCTTGTTTATTTTATTTAAAATATTATGATAAAGGGAAAATATTTTCATTTTGATTTAGCCAAAGTGTTTTTTTTTGGTCAGAATAGGAAGTTCTTTTCTTCCAATCTATTGTTTTCATTCCATAGAAAATATTTTCATAAATAGACTAGCTTTCGTCGTCTAAATACCCGAAAACTGGAAAATAATTTTCCAAAAATAACTTTCCTTCAAACAAACGACTCTTGGATGTCATCTTCAATAGTCACAAATTGTTAAGACATTGATTAGACGATATGATCGAGATATAGCAACTACCACATTCGGGGGATTATTGCATTGCCAACTTGCTCCGGGCACTCCCAGCAACATCAAAAAAAGAAAGGAAGCAATTCATCGCAAAGTATACCGTTCTTGTAACTCTGTCGTGTAAGAATTCTACCTATAACACCAGTCGCTGGTTTGCTCAGCTCTTCTTGATAAGGTACGAGCAAGCATCTCCTTCTACTCTTCGATTTATACTCCGTTCTCAATCTCATTGTCGCAATCGGGTCGCATGATCTTCTCGTTCTTTGTGATCAAAAGGTGTTCCTTTTCTAGAAAAGTATCCTCTTTTCGAAGAACTGCTTCTTTTCTTTTGTGAATTGATGCTTGGCAATATATCTTTAAACTCTTCACTTGCATTGAACCACGCAGAGTTTTCCTGATGCAGAACAATAGTTGTCCGCAAAATTTCCGGGAAACCTCCCGTGCTACCCTCTTACATTCATCCCGATTACAGTATCGTCCAACGACGATGACAGCAACATTTCGTGGTCAAATACTCCGGGATGGGTCATCGTCGGCATTGTCATCCTCGCCGTCCTAGTCTGCGTTTTCTTTCTCTTCATCATACATGCTTCCAAGGCCGACATCGACGTAGAAGCTGGAATTCCAATTGATCTGGGATGTTGTCAAATTAATTTTAAGGGAGGCATCTCCTCCAAAGAATAATAATCTGGAAGCTTTTATGCATGTTTCTGTGTGAAACTCAAATCATGTGCAAGGACAGATCGTCAGCTCTAGTGTCCGACTTTCGAGATTTTATGCAACAAATAATTGTGCTGGAGAGAAACAAAAAATTGCAACGAAGGTTTTACTACATTAAAGCAGCTCTGTGCTCCATCAAGAAATTGATCTTCCGATTATAACAAATTTTAACTATTTTCATTTCTTGCTAAGTCCTATACGAAATTGTTGCAATACACAAAATCTTGATAGTCTCATAATTGACCAACGAGATTTATTTTTACCTTCTTTGATTGTCATCGAGAGTTCCGAATAAGGTTCAACTAGTTTTACAGTTCAATAATCTAAAATGGTGTTGTTGGGGCCACAAGCTTCCATTTCTAAGAGGTGGGAAACCGAAAATGCAAATGTACCGTGTAATGGGTTACCTCTAGTTTATTTAAACAAACAACATCCAAGTAATAATGTTCAAGTAGCAAAGATTATACGAAATAGGAACGCAACTTCTGAACGGTGGGTACCTGTCAAATGACAAAAAAAAAAGTGTTCCAAAATTTTATGCTGTAAATTGTTAACTTCTAACCATCTTAGAATTTTAGCACCAGTGGCAGCATCATGAAAGAGTTTTCGCTGAGCGTTACGTCATATAATCGTGTTGTCACAATTACCCCTTCCAATACAATTGCATTTCTGAATGCAATTGAAGTTGTCTTTGTGCCTGACGGCTTGATTCAGGATGATGCCAATATTCTTCCTTCGGGAAGTTTCAAGGTGTCTTCTCACAGGCTCGAGACAGTCTAGAGATTGAACGTGGGTGGACAAAAAGTTTCTGCCATGAATGATACTCTCTGGAGGAATTGGGATACCGACTATGATTTTCCAGTCCAACCTAATCTAGCAACAAATATCAAAGATTGGAGCAGTCAAGTATGTAGCAGGTGGGCCTACATAGGACACTGCTCCGGCTTCAGTCTACGGCACTGCAACTGAGATGGACTCGGAAAGTGATGCTCATAGCAATTTCAATGTCACCTGAGAGTTTGACATAGATATTGGATTTAGACACCTTATTCGCTTTCACTTCGGAGATATAGTGAGCACGGTGCTTAACCTGCTAAGGTCAATTTATCCTCTCTGTCCAAATTTTGATGCGTGCAGTTAATCTATTGGTATCCCATAGTCGACCTGAGTCATATCTCGTGTGCATAGAATAAAAGTTGATTCGGGTAGCATTCAGCAAGATCAGTTTGCCCAGATTTTGAAAAGCCGTTAAATTAGGTCCACAAATTGTACCCGCTTTTAAGTGGTATGATTTCATCAGCATGTTAATTGATCAATCAACTAATCAATTTATTAAACCAACTGTATGGGTGGCTAATTGCTGATAGGGGTAGAGATAAAATCCACCCACTTCATAGACATATCGGATTCCACACAGGTTTAAGACACGGAATGAGAAGCTCACTACTGATGCACCCAACACAGCGCCGTGTCTCATGTCAGGGCAAGTATGTACTCAGAACATGTGCTCAATGAGTTTAATAGGTGATTGTCTTGTTCATCATCGTTCCTACGTGCAAGTTTCTGTCAAGAGACACATTAATCAAATTGATAATGACCCGTGAAAGCCTAGACAGAAACCAAAGTGATAAATCCCACCTTCACCTTCAGCCTAACCCGCCCAACTTACAACGACCCACTCCTCTGTCGTTCTCTTGCTACTCATCAGGATTAATTAATTGCTCCAGGCATGAGCTCTCATGGAGCCGTGTCCCCACCTAGAACCTGAACTTTCCTTTTTCCTTCAATGAAACGTGTGGCCTAAGACCCTGTTCTTTCATAATGTTTCTACTGGCTAGTCTCGAGGAGTGAATGCTCATGAAAAGTTGCTTGATCAGGCTCTCTGAGGTTTTCATGATGACCATTTGACAGTCCCCTTCCTCAAATGGTGATTGATGGACACGGTCTCAATCCAACACTTCGATAAAAGATGAAGCACTTTTGCCTAGTGGGAGTTTACCGTCCCCGGAGCGCTAATCTGTTGCAATGTTCTTCAATCAAAATTTCAGTGGTGAGTCTTGACTTTTCTCTCTAACATTTTTAATGCTCATCTTAAAGCTTAAAAGCGTATCGATGGCATCGTGTGTACATCTTCTTTGATTACTTTACCGTGATAGATAGCGATTTATGCTTGAAGCTAAAATGTTATATGTTTCTAAAACCACTTAACTTTACATAGGACCTCTATTAAAATCATGCCATTTATGCACTCGAACAAAACCCTGATGCATAGTTGTTCTCTCTCTTCATTCTTCTGTTCAAATGATGAGATTTTGAAATTGGTTTGCGAATTTAAGTATTGTTGTCGAATGCGAACTAGATGACTCTTAAGGGCATACTTATGAGTTTTCTACTGCTTGAAAGGTCATGTCCTGCTTTCCCCGTTGAATATATAGTGGTACTTCTCTCTTGCCTTCCAACAAATTCAGACGCAAACTAGGAACGAAAATGAAAGAACCTCCATAAATTAATCTAAGAAATAACAAGTTCACAAAAATAAACTCCCTCTTCCAAAGATAGAAAAGAGAACAAACTGATAGCAAATAACATTGATCATCCTTGTAGAGGTTCCACCTTTCTACATTGGTCTTTGCATTCGACCCTCCATCATATCATATAGATATAATACGCAATTCACCCTATATGAAGAACATCAAACCCATAAAAATGAAGAGGAAAAGATTTGAGGTGAAGAGAAACAGTCAAATATACTTCAGTAATCTTTCTGGGAGAGATGATAATCAGCAACATCGATTTTGGCCGTGCAAGAGAGAAGGCGCTGAAATATCGCCAAGAAAGTAGAGCAAGACACTTCTTTGACCCTCTGGACTACCAATTTCCCACGAAACACTCTCTTCATGACTCTTCCCAAGCACTTCTTAGTCCTCTCGGGCACACTCTTTGTTGGAGTTGTCTTAGTGCTAATGTTACTGAGATGTTCTGTTGTTTAGTTTTCTGTCTTTGTATTCAATCACGTTTGTGTGTTAGGCAATTCCTTACAGTTTCTTAGTTGCTATTTTCCAGGAAAGTGAAACTAGGAAGTTTGCACATGTTATAAGCAGTTCCATAATGTTTTAATCTCTTGTACATGATAATTTTTCTTATGAATGAAGATGTATGTTTCTTAATTCGTCTTCTACAGCTTCTCTACCTCAAAATGTATTAGTCATATATTGCTTGACTTGCTTTAACAATTGGATCGGAGCATTTGAAGGATCTTAAGGGACTGTGAAGTTTGTGAAATGATGGATGCAGGTTCGAGTGGTTTCTCTTCTATGGCTGCTCCAATCTTTACTGGGAAAAATTATCAGGCTTGGGCTGTTAAGATGATAACATTTTTAGAGGGTCATGATCTATGGGAGGCTGTGGAGGATGATTACGAAGTTACTCCACTTCATAATAATCCTACTTTGAATCAAATTAAATTCCATAAAGAGAGAACTACGTGGAAGGCCAAGGAAAAGTCTTGCATGTATGCTACTGTTTCACCTTTTATTTTCACAAGGATTATGAGATGTGATTCTGCAAAGGCAATATGAGACTTTCTAAAGAAGAAATATGAGGGAGATGAGAAGATAAGGAACATGAAGGTGCCGAATCTCTTGATGGAATTCGAGAGACATCAAATGAAGATTCAGAGTCAGTGTAGGAGTATTTTGATAGGTTGATTGATATAGCCGAGAAGATCAGAGTATTAGGAACTGACTTGGATGATGAAAGGCTGGTTCATAAAATCCTTGTGTCCCTTCCAAAGTAGTTTGAAGCCATTATAGCTTCTCTGGAAAATACAAAAGATCTAGGTGATATAAAGCTTACAGAACTTTTAAGTTCTCTACAGGCTCAAGAGGAAAGAAGATTGATGAGAAAATAAGTAAATGTCAAGGGTGCTTTGCAAGCTAAAGTGAAAAGCAATGATGGAGGCAAAGGAAAGAAATGGAATCAGTCCAAAAGAAGCGCAGTTGACTTCAAGTATGATGCAAAAGAAGGAAGTTCTAGTGGATCAGACAAATGGAAGTAAAACAAGAAGCCTTGTCAACACTATGGATGAACTAATCATCAGTCCTTTAGATGCTAGAGGAGGCCTGATGCTAAGTGTAGAAAATGCAACAAGCTTGGTCATATGGAAGCTATTTGCAAAGAGGACAACATCAGCAAGCAAAAGAAGTACATATAGTAGTGAATGAAATTGAGGAAGAGCACTTATTTGTAGCTACTAATTCAGACTTTGCCGTTGAGGATAATGCATGGTTGGTAGATAGCGGCTATACAAATCATATGACTGGCAATCTGAAGTTGTTTAGGAGTCTAGACAAGTCAGTCAAGTCCAAGTTAGAATTGGCAATGGATAATTTATCGAAATACAAGGGAAAGGTACAGTAGCTATTAAAGGAAATCAGGATTTGAAGTTGATCATTGATGTTCAATTTGTGCTAAAGATCGACCATAATCTGTTGAGTGTTGGTCAACGAGTTGAGAAGGGCTATAGAGTGAAGTTTGAAGGAACAAAATGTCTTATTAATGATGCTGATTGCAAAAAAGTTCTCAGAGTGCTAATGAATGATAAAAGCTTTATGTTCAAGCCACAAGAGATGCAACAAATGGTTTTAAAATGCAAAGAAGAAAATGCTGAGCTATGGTGTTGACACCTAATTTTTTAACTTTATCATATAGATTGCACGAAAACTAAAAATTGGGATTAATGTTCCTAAAAACAAATATTGCATATAGTTAGGAGCATCTTGCATTTAGGAAAGTCATCGGCGGAGAGTGGATTTTCGGGAAGGAAATTTTAGGCGTATTTTGAGCATAATACATTTTAAAGCAAAAGAGGGAACATATTTTTATGAAAATCGTGAAAAGGAATCTGCAAAATTTGGTCAAAATTTTGAGGGATTTGAGCGAATATTGTTTTCTCCTTATCCATTGAAACAGAAAGAGGAAGAAATGTTTTTTTATATATAAAAAGGGGAATTTCGGTCAAATCTTTGAAATATTCGACCGAAATCCCATCCTTCCCCCTTTGATAAAGTCGTCCAAGAGCTACAAGGACCAAGGAGAATTGGAGAATCTGCAGAGAAACAAAAAGAAAGGGGATGAAAGAAGATAAAGCCAAAATAAAGAAATCCGGAAAGGCCGCTCATCTGGACAACTTGGACCCACTTAACATCGCTGGAAATGGAAGGTGAGCATTTTCGCATGCGCTATTAAGGAATTGGACTCTTTTGCAAGCGATGGGTCGGTACATCTGCAAAGTAAGCTTTGACTATTACGAATCTTACAATTAAAAAAGAACAATAGAAACTTGCCACTATAAATTTATACTATATTGACGGCAGTACTGATATGTTAGGCTCCATTCGTTTCATGAAAAATAACTTCCAAGAAAATATTTTCTGACTTTTCCGACGTTCGTTTCATAGAAAATAAAATAGTCGATGAAAATACTTTCTACCAATGGAAGAAATATTTCAAAAGTAGAGAAAACGTTTTCCGCTGTTTTGAAAGAGGAAAACAATTTCCATTTATCTTCATTTACTTTTAAATATCGTGGCCTCTAACAGCGTGCCTCAATTTCGCTCGAAACCGACGAGCCAGCGGTCTTTGATAAACGAACACCAAAAAATATTATCATTTTTCAGGAAAATGATTTTCTGAAAAATATTTTTCATAAATGTTATATTTTCTGTGAAACGAACGGAGATTTAAAATTTTTTTAATGCCCATGAAAATTTGACGTGAATCCAAAGTGGTAGTATTCATATTTTTTAGAGGAAAAGTGGCACTAGTGGGTCGACATAGCTCCATGTGAACACCACATCGCCAAATGATTAAGAGGAAAAAGGTGAACCGAAAATAATAAAAATAATAAAAGACAATGATTAAATAATTGTCCTGAACTCATCGTAATAATAACAATTTACAGGTGACCACCAAAAAAATAATTTAAAACTATCATTTGGTCCATCCCTATAAGAATTTACGGCTCACAAGATTCCCGCCTCTCTCACGATTACTCGATTACTATCATGTTATAGCTAGACTCAAAATATATAAATAAAAAGAGAGGGATTGCATATGATCAGGGGTGGCCCAGCCGTTTTGACTTGGCCGGCGTAAGCCGTCAAACTTGACGGGCCATCAGCAAAGGTTCGGTTGATGCTCGTGCAGAATACCCTTAACACGCAAGGGCAACTAACCCTGCCCCATGTCAAAGCATCACCATACAACACCCTGTCTCAAGCTCACATTATTAACCCTATTAGTTTTGGAGTCAGGTCCCGTTCAAAAGCGATCGCGATATCCAATGCTGAGTTGATAAGATAGCGACCGTTTGATTTCCAGCGTTCCCCTGTCGAGAATCGAGAATAGAAGCGATCGACCTTGATTGTTATATATCCCCGGTCGAATTACCGTCCGCAACTCGAGGTCTTCGTTGTTTGGTTTGGTTGCATCTGCAAACGATATCATTGAAAATTGACGTCAGATCAGGACTGTTTGGCACGGGATATGAAACTACCTAACACTCGGTGTTTTTTTATCTTTTCGGGTCATCAACTTCTGGAAACGTGCATTTTCACTGGCGACTGGAGGTCTTCGTCGTTTCCTTGCATCTGCGAACGGTATCATTGACAACAGACATCAGATCATGACGCTGCCCAAACCATTTTTGTCCTGATTCTCTGTCATCAATTCCAACGTGCTTCCACACTTTTAATAACACCGTTGACGAGTTGACCAAAACGCTATACAGAGCCATTATAATGAGAGCCCGCTTCGCATTCCTTTGCAGGTTGCGCAGGGATTGGAGCGTTTAACATCACTCCCACCGGTTTGCTCTGTTCTTCTTGTTAAGGTAAATGCAAGCAACTTCTGCTGCTCATTACTCACCTCGCCAAACTCCGTTTTCAATCATCTCGATCTCACACTGGGATCATTCAATTTGCTTGATCTATTGTGATAAAAAAAAAGTGTTTTGTTTTTTAATAAAGTAGATTCTTTTTGAACAATTACTACATTTATTTTTTTTTATGAATTTGATGCTTGCGATAATGTTTGCAAACTCACAGCTTGCTTTGGACTGCAGAAATTTTCTTGATGGAAGGCTACAATTGTTCACCTAATTGTGCGGGTTCCCTATACTTCCCTTCTCCAGTGGCAGGGAACGTTCCGAACGTTCCGATTTCGATAACGTTGAAAGGAAAGGACGCACCATGGTGGGAGTCTCGGAGTTCGGTCAGCATCACCATCACCATCAGCATAGTCATCGTCGTCGTTGTAGGCAGCAGTGCCCTTTTAAGATCTCGCCGTGTTCCTAAGGGCGGAAGAGCAGTCCAGCCACCGCCGCGGACTCCACCAACGTCACCACCTCCACGGACGCGGACTCCACCAACATCGCCGCCTCCACGGACGCGGACTCCACCAACATCACCGCCTCCACGGATGCGGACTCCACCAACATCACCACCTCCGCGGACACGGACTCCACCAACGTCGCCACCTCCATGGACTCCAACATGGTCATGCTTGCCGCGGCTACCACCGTGGTCACGCACACAGCCATGCTCACAGCCATACTTATGCTCGCCGCCCTCAATATGGTGTCCTTATAGTCCGTGTTCTCATGAGATGACAGAATTGTCATGGTGGCAGGTATAGCTGAAGGGATTTTCGAGGACTGTACAACGACATGTCGTCTACTCTACTGTATATCTTTGAAGTTTCGATACAACAAATAATATTTGTGTTGAAGGAAATAATTTTTATGTGCGTGTTCACTTTCTTTGCAGTTGTAATGCCTACTTAAACTGTTGTAATACACAAAATCTTTGAAATTTGTGGGACTAATAGACTTGATATTTTTCGACTGCCATGAAGGATTTTGGCTCAGTTCTGAAGAATTAGTACAAACACCCTTCATAACAGAGTGACAAAAAGGTTAAAAAAACAAAAACCGAAACAACTTCACATCTCCCACCATGACTTGGGAAAAAACGACATCAATTATTGTGGCGATCCTGTCGAGAGCGAATTAAATTTTTTGAGAAAGCTGAAGGATTATAAAGCGGGAAACGAACAATTCCTCTCTCGTGAGATAGCACCTACGCTTCCTAATCCCTACCAGTTTGTAATTTTAATTTCTCAATTCAACTGCACAGGTCAGCTTGTCTTAGAGTCGCCATCAATTCATTATGGGTCGATTAAAATCTCGAAAAGGATGTGGAAGTGCATCTGACTTTTCTGACGAGTTTAAAAACTTGATTATGTCAGACTAATCTAATAACCAAATCACACTCTGTGACAAGTTCGGAAAGTTGGATTGAGGGAAGACTACTTTGACTGGTGGTGGCCAGTGGCCACTAGTGGAGGCCTCGGTGGAACTTGGCCGAGAGAGGATAGAGAGTGAGGGAGAACTTGTGAGAGAGGACGAGAGAAGCATGGGCGAAATTACCAAAAAAGTTAGAAATATATCATATTAGTGCCAATTATGCCATAGACATTTTAACTGTATCAACTGAGTTTTAAATCTTTTCGCAATTCATCAATTAAGTCAGTTGGATCAATCCGAAAATCATTGACTTGAACACGAGTAGTGCCAGATAGGATGACAAGTCTTAGAATGAATAATTTTGTTGTTTTATAATATACATATATTATGTCATGTGAGTAAAAGTCTAAAATTTTCCATGACATAAAATAAAAAATTGGAATAATAACATCATGGTGATTAAGTTTAGGATTGTTGTTGTAGTATTCTTCCTTTTCAAGAAAAGGGCACATGCTTCCGATTATGCCTATTGGTTTTAGTAGCATTGTCATTCCGTTTGCCACGGAGAAGAACCTGTCAAGAGTGTTTTTTTTTCTTCTTTCCCTCTTTAAATTATTATGTTATTTGGCAGTCAATTTGAAGGTGCATCATGCTTTCTTACTTGGGAATGGGGCTTAGGAAAATTACTTGTTTCACAACACGAGAAATACCTTTGCAGATACGATTAGGGTACAACAAAATCTTGCGAGATTAATGGATAGCAATTTCAGATAATCTCCTTAAACTCTCTACGAAACAATTGAAGACAATGATGTATTTTATCTTAAAGAAAATGAAAATGGAAGTTCTCTTAAAAACTGAATAAAAATATCATATGTATGTATATGGAAAATTGAACACACATTTTGGTGTCTAAATTGCCAAAGTCGAACACACCCATTCATGTTATGACTATTCATGTTCAAGACTTGCAATCCGGACACACCTCTTCGTGTCTGAAAACAATTTATTTTTCCCGAACGGTCACAAGTCAATTTTATCCGACCAGTCACAAATTTTAAAAGTAAATAATTTTGAAAAAAAAAAATAATAGTTGATTAAGGCTAATTTGGTCCGTGGTGCGCAATCATGCTAAGTGCGTCAAATAAACGCGTCAAAAACGCCCACCAGCACGCGAGTATAGTGAGGTCTAGCCCACTAGCATATTTCTCATTTTTTGAAATAGTAAAGCCCACTTTAGCATTTAAAGTAACTTTCCTTTCTTTCATATGTAGGATAAGTAAACTGCCTTAAATGTTTGTTTGATGCAACATAACTCTTCAATTCTTTGTGGCGTGTTTGGTAACTATTCTCGTCCCAGAAACAGGTTTTTTTAGAATAAGTTTTTTTTAGAAATGATTCTCGGGTGAGTTTTTTGGAAGAGAAACGCATTTGGTAAAATCGGTTTTCTCTTTCTCGTTTGGGACAAGAGCAAAGACCAAGAAAGAAATCGGTTTTTCTCTTTTTTGTACTGTGCATTTTCATTCGAGAAACAGAAAATAAAAAAAAATTGTTCTAATTTCTTATCCAAAACTCATTCTCAGCCTTTTTTTTCATCTTGAGAACAGAAATTTTAAGTGCATTTGCCAAATAGGTTTCTCATTCTAAATTCGTCTAAGGACGAGAAACCGAGAACCATAATCGTTATCAAACGCACCCCAAAAGTCCAGAATGAATTTCCTACGTGTGGGAGGTGATCAGCCAACTAGACACATTATTTGATCGTGTCCCATTGATTGGACGACGGCTAGGCACTTGGACATTAAATCCCGATAGTATCGACGCAGATATTTGCGTGTCACGGAACAAATTTTTTTTCCTATACCCCATTCCGAAATTATAAACCACAATGCACTTTCACATTGCCCGCAAATTAATAATGCAGTAACTTTGGAATAGAACGCTCTCGGCGGGTTCTTCGTGGCAAATGCAGGGCATGGACAAAACTGAAACCAGTGGCCAAATGCTTAAACTGGAAGCATGTGCTGTCTTTTTTTCATCTAAAGTTTCTTGGTAATGGAGCCGACATCCTTGACCTGCGACCAACCGCATAACAAAAGATTTCTATACCTTTGGGCTGCAAGCGAAACTGACTTCTCGCTACGAACCAAATGTCGTCGCCTTCAATGAATGCTTTCCGAGTCATCCGCTGTGAAGTAGGCCTCAAGCTGCACAGGAGGTCTAAGGACGGGAAGAAAAACTGGGTTTTCTCTATTTCCTCCCCCGTGAGCAGGGGGCTCCAAAAGGGGAAGATGCACATGTTGCTATTATTTGTTTTGTGGAGTGTTTCGCGAATATAAGGTGGTTGAGCACATGAGGTGTCGCCTACCGAATGAAACGAAGCATGGGATCAAGGAAGTAATGGCCATAAATAAAAAAAAAGAAGAGGATCCTCTTTCAGAAATTCCAAATTTACCCGTGGTCGGCCGATGCTGGATATAAATATGGCCAAAATATGAGCTATTCGATTATTTTTCTTCTTGATGTCTCGTAACAAATTAATCATTTCCGCTCCACCTAGAAGTCGAGCGACGACAATCATCACTATTCACGTGCCTAGCCACTCTAAAAACAATAAAAGACGAGAGGCGACTTGACTAAAACACGCACACCGTTTGAGGGACGGAAGAGAGCCATTATAATGACAGGACACCTAATTAAGATTCGCACTTCTTTGCTGGTTTGTGTCAGAATTCTACCTGTAACACCAGTCGCTGGTTTGCTCAGCTCTTCTTGATAAGGTACGAGCAAGTACCTCCTTCGACTCTTCCATTTATACTATGTTCTCAATCATCTCATTCTCGCAATCAGGTTACATAATCTTCTCATTCTATGTGATCAAAAGGTGTTCCCTTTCTAGTAAAGTATCTCCTCTTTTCGAAGAACTACTTTTCTTACGTGAATTGATGCTTGGCAATATATCTTTAAACTCTTCACTTGCACTGAACCACGCAGGGTTTTCCTGATGAAGAACAGTAGCTGTCCGCAAAATTGTCCGGGAAACTTCCCGTACTACCCTCCTACTTTCATCCCAATTACAGTATCGTCCAACGACAACGACAGCAACAGCAACATTTCGTGGTCGGATACTCCGGGATGGGTCATCGTCGGCATCGTCATCCTTGCCGTCCTAGTCTGCGTTTTGTTTCTCTTCATAGTACGTGCTTCCAAGGCCGACATCGACGTAGAAGCTGGAATTCCAATTGATCTGGGATGTTGTGAAATTAATTTGAAGTGGGGCATCTCCTCCAAAGAATAATAATCTGGAAGCTTCTACGCATGTTTCTGTGTGAAACTCAAATCATGTACAAGGACAGATCGTCTGCTCTAGTGTCCGACTTTCGAGATTTGACGCAACAAATAATTTGTGCTGGAGAGAAAAAAAAATTGCAATAAAGGTTTTACTACATTACAGCAGCTCTATGGTCCATCAAGAAATGGATGGTCCATCAAGAAATGGATCTTCCGATTATAACAAATTATAACTATTTGCATTTCTTGCTAAGTCCTATATGAAATTGTTGCAATACACAAAATCTTGATAGTCTTACAATCGACCAATGAGATTTACTTTTGCCTTCTATGATTGTCATCAAGGATTCCGGGAAAGGTTCAGCTAGTTTTACGGTTCAATAATCTATAATGGTGTTGTTGGGGCCACAAGCTTCCATTTCTAAGAGGTGGGAAACCAAAAATGCAAATGTACCGTGGAATGGGTTACCTCTAGTTTATTTAAACAAACAAAATCCAAGTAATAATGTTAAAGTAACAAAGACTATAAGAAATAGGAACACAACTTCTGAACGGTGGATGTATGTCAAATGACAAAAAAAAAAAAGTTAGTTTTTAAAAAATTTATGCGGTAAATTGTTAACTTCTAACCATCTTAGAATTTTAGCGCCAGTGGCAGCATCATGAAAGAGTTTTCGCTGAGCATTATGTCAAATAACCGTGTTGTCACAATTACCCCTTCCAATAACTCAATTGCATTTCTGAATGCAATTGAAGTAGTCTCTATGCCTGACGGCTTGATTCAGGATGATGCCAATATTCTTCCTTCGGGAAGTTTCAAGGTGTCTTCTCACAAGCTCTTGAGACAGTCAGGAGATTGAACATGGGTGGACAAAAAGTATCTGCCATGAATGATACTCTCTAGAGGAATTGGGATCCCGACTATGATTTTCTAGTCCAACCCAATCTAGCAACAAATAAATCAAAGATTGGAGCAGTCAAGTGTGTAGCAAGTGGACCTACACAGGACACTGCTCCGGCTTCAGTCTACGGCGGCACTGCAACTGAGATGGACTCGGAAAGTGATACTCATAGCAATTTCAATGTCACCTAGGAGTTTGACATAGATGTTGGATTTAGACACCTTATTCGCTTTCACTTCTGAGATACAGTGAGAATAGCGCTTGACCTGCTTTACTTCAATGCCTATCTTGACTCTTCTGTTGTTGTTAGTGACCTGATTTGAGCACCATCTTGAACGATGTTTTGGCCATTCCCTATTTTATCGATCTAGTTTCAGGGGTATCGGCTAGCAATGAGCTTCCTGTGAGTGTTGGTCCTTATACGGCAAATTGTGCTTACCCCAGGGCCATTTTGAATGGGTTAGAGATCATGAAAATGAACAATTTCAGTACTAACGTGATTGACGAGTTGTCTCCTCAAGTCCACAATTTCAGCAATGCCGATGCAACCATTTCCACTGCACAGTTTAAAGCATCTAGTGTCGACGACCTCTCGATGAGTAAAGTGTTCTCGCAGCTTGTGAACTCTGAGGGTAGATAACTTAAACTAGGGTTGATTCGTCTTGCTCGCCTCTCCTTCTGATTCTTTCTCCAACCAACCATGATAAGACGTGATTTAATTTTAGTTTCATCAAAAAGTTTGGCTGCTGCTGCTTCACACAAATGGACCATTCGGTAGTGCCACAAAGCAACTTTGGTTGAGTCGAGGGCTCAGCGGAAGAGGAGGGGCTCGCTTAGTTTCATGTAACCTTGATGTCTCACTTGATGGAGTTCGCTTATGGACGGACGGACTTTGAACAGAAAGAATTCTGGTGTGTGTTTTAGGGACCCGATAGTTATGAGTCTTATTACTGATTAAATCTGTTGAAACTGAATCGTCTTCTTGTTATGTGTACTTGTTCATTTCGGTGTTCACAATGTACAGAAATCGTTTATAAGTTCATTTATTTGACCTTTCTTTGAATGGACTGGCTGAGCCTGAATTGTAATCTCCACGATTTTATCATAGCCTGTGCAAATGACATTGATCTCTGCACACGAACCTTGGTGCTTCAAACATGTAATGGAACAGTTGAGAGAAGGAACAGAAGAATTGTTGGATTTGCTGCTTGGGTTTTGCTCGTGGGTAAGTCTTCTTATCTTCACAATCCATTGTCATCGTGTCAATCAGAGCTTGGCATCCAATCCCATCTTCTTCCTCCGGCGTCTCTCTTTCACAAATGCAGAAGCAAAGCCCCACGCCTACTCTTTCTTTGTGCAGGCAACTTGGTACGGCCGCCAGCAGAAGAATCACGGCCACCTCCCGTTCATTGTCTCGTCCACCGCCAAAATCTTTCCCGTCCGGTTCCGGCCCCCCGCAGAGGCTCACGTACGTTGGCCCTGCCTGGGCCGCAAACCGGGTGTCACCGTCCACGATGCAATTTGTCATGCAGGCAAAAGCTCCCATGGCGAGTGCTTCCAAAGGTGTCGTGCGCAAGTCTTTTGTCTTTGTCTGTGTTTGCTTTTTATAGCGGGGTCGGTTTGTGCTTTAATGCGTTTGCAGGTGAAAGGTGAACGTGGGTGCAAATGGACTGGTGGCATGTGGGAGCCGAATTTTACTTTGTATGCCTTTGAAGGTAGAGTAAAGATAATGCACGCATCTGCTGATATTTAGAAAGCTCAGCGATCAAGTTGTCATGGTTCATTCGTGCACACTAGAAAAAGGGATAAAGAGCCTCTCCATTATGATCGGTCAAAAGGAATTGCTAAGTAATATGATCTTTACTCTTCCTTCCTTGTACTGACTCTTACAATCTTAATCAAGTGGGAGTTTGAATTGGAATTGAAATACAATACTCTTTTGCACATATTCGACCTCAGCAAAAGTTACGACATTTTTTTCCGAACTTCCATTGAATCCCGAAATTTGAATAAAGAGTTGTCTGATTTAAAATCATAGACGTTGTGCTTATTGATATCATAATACCATCAACAAAAAAGACTTTGTGTATCAAGTTTCATTGATTGAACGAAAAACTCATTCTAATTTGAAAATGTGGCAACATCTGCAACAAAAACATTTTATTTTAAAATTGGATTGAGAACTTTAATGGGGAAAAAGGGGACTTTAATCCACAAAATCAAGGCGATTTAAATAGATGGTAACCTTTCATCGATTCCAGAAGGCAATGGGCGCTGCTGCCGATATACACCAAATTCCAGCAACCGTGTACGGTTTTGCGCGATAAGCATTGATTATCAAGGATTATCTTGGAAGGCAATGGGGGAACAAAAAGAAAAGGGGTTCCAATCCAAGCTAACAACAAACTAAGTACTTGGGCTCATGAACCAAACAAGAGAAGTAAAAAATAGATCTGTGGGCTTTGTGTAAATTAAAAGAAAGAATATGCTAGTGGACTAAAACCCGTTTTAAAGCAAGCCCAGAAAGAAGCGGAGCCGAGGGACTAGTCTCTTGGGTTTAGGATGGGGAAATACTTTCTAATGGTGGACCATGAAGTTTGATAGAGGAAAAGACAACTTTTAATCCACAATCAAGATGATTAAATTGGATGTTACCCTTCGTTCAAATTCCAAAAGGCAGGTGCAACACGGCCTAGATCCACCACCGAATTCCAGCAACTGCGTTTAGTTTATGCATCTAACCTTGATTTTTGAATATTTCATTTTGGGGCAATGGGCACTAAACAGAAAATGGGTTCTCATCCAAGCGGACAACAAAAGTAAGAGCAATGGGCTCATGCCCTAAACAAGGAAAAGAAAAAGGTCCATGGGCTTTTGGTGAAGAACAAAAAAGCATGTATGTGGACCGAACCCATTTGACTGCAAGCCCAAGAGACAGCAATGACGTGGGGACTAAGGGAAAATCACCCAAAAAAACAACAAAATGTAAACTTATTATAATTGTACAAATTCAGTCTCTTACCATTTTAATTTTTTGCCAATTGATTTTAAAACCTTTTACAATTGTATTAAGTCAGTTTGTCCGGCCAATGTTAATGAGCCGGCATCCTATGTGGCGTCACTAATGCAAACGTAAATACTTTTTGATAACATTTTTTTTAAAATTTCTTACATTTTCTATCTCTTACATTTTTTTCTTCTTCCCTTTCTTCTTCTCTGCGACCAGCTAGAGGTGAGGCCAACAAGGCCGACCTCGTTCAAAGATGGGCGAGGTCAAGCCTCACCTAGAGACAACAAGATTAACCTTGCTAGTGGCTCCCCTCGTTGGTTGTCAACTGGCGACTAGATGGAAAAAAAAAAGAAAGGGAAGGAGAAAAAGTGAGAAAAAAAAATACTTACAAGAATATTAAAAAGTTATTAAAATTTGTCTATGTCAATGACAGTAAAGTCACGTAATATGGCCAGTATCCCGATCGGTCAAAATTGGTCAAATAGACTAAGTTGACACAATTACAAAAGGTTTTTTTTTTGGTAGGTAGTAACGTGATGGGTTTAATGGGTGACGTAATTTCTTTGCTAAACGTTCCATTGCTAAATTTATCAGTATGTCTAAAAGGCCGCTCATTTGAACAACTTGGGCCCACTTAACATCACTGGAAATGGAAAGAGAGCATTTTTCACATGCGCTATTAAGGAATCAGAGTCTTTTGCAATCGATGGGTCGGTATGTCAGCAAAGTAAGCTTTGATTATCAGGTATCTCACAGATGAAAAAAAAATAGAATTATGCCACTGTAAATATAAATTATAGTCACTGCCTTACTCATATCTTAAGCCTCTTTTTTATGCATGTGCGACACATACTTACCGTCATAGTTTTTTCCATGCTTCTGTTAAAAATTTGAGGTGAATCCAAAGTGGCAGTGTTAATATTTTTTTTTTTTGAAGGAAAAGTGGCATCGTTGCGTTGATGTGGCTCCACTCGAACACCGCATCGCAAAAAGATTAAGAGAAAAATGGAGAACAAAAAAAAAACAAATAGAAAAAGACAAAGATTAAGTAATTATCTAAATCGTAATAATAACAATCTATAGTTGACCAACAAAAAAATAACTAAAAATTATTATTTGGTTCATTCCTACAAGAATTTACGGTCCAAAACATCTCGTCACTCTCACAATTACTCAAGTACTATTAAGTTAGCAAGACTATAAAAAATGGTTAATATCATGACAAATTCTAAACTATATCCCCCGTGACACATTTATCTTAATTTTTTTTGTGATACTAAAAACCTCAAACTATACTCTATATGACACGTTTACCCTAAACTTTTTTTTTCTGTGACACTAAAAATCCCAAACTATACTTCTTGTGACACATTTACCCTAAATATTTTTTTTTAACACCAAAAACTCCAAACTATATCATCCGTGACATATCTACCCCATAATTTTTTTCCTTTTTCTCTTACCTCAAAACTTAGTTGGTGAGCTAGCCGCCTACCCGCCGGCCGCCGAAGCTCGCCAGCCACTGCCATAAGGCAGCGAAACCCTCGTCGGTGGCTGGCTAAGGCTTGCCGCCCTTTGGCCGACCTCGTCCATATCTGGGCAGGCCGTCGGGGGAGGCAACCTCGCCTTAGATCTGGGTGAGGGCTGCGTCACTTGGGTTTCGCCGCCTTCTGGCAGTGGCCGTCGGCCAACTCACCGGCTAATAATTTTTTTAGGAAAAAAAAAGAGAAGAGAATAACTATGTGTCACATAAGGTATAATTTGAGATTTTTTATGTCACAAACAAAAAAAGTTTTAGAATAACTATGTCATATGAGGTATAGTTTGGGGTTTTTAGTGTTGCGAAAAAAAAATTAGGGTAAATGTGTCACATGGAATATAGTTTGGAGTTTTTTGTGGTATTAATAAAATCAGAGGGAGAAAGAGAGAGATTCCATATGATAAGGGGTGCTTAAGGGGTGGCCCGGCCGTTTTGACTTAGCCAGCGTGAACAGTCGACCCTGGCGGGCCATCAGCAAAGGTCGGTTGACGCTCGTGGAGGATACCCTTAACACGCAAGGGCAAGTACCTTGCCCCAGGTCAAACATCACCATGTAACATCTTGTCTCAAACTCACATTATCTCTATTAGTTTTGGACTCAGGTCCCATTCAAAAGCAATTACGATATTCAATTTTGAGTTGATTAGATAGCGACCATTTGATTTCCAGCGGTCCCCTGTAAAAAATCGAGAATAAAAGCATCCAACCTTAATTGTTATATATCTCCATCGAATAACCGTCCACAACTGGAGGTCTTCATTGTTTGGTTGCCTTTGCAAACGATATCATTAACAATTAACATCAAATCACGATAGGGGCATCAAATGGATGGATTGGGTCGGGTAAAAAATGTTCAAACCCATATTGACCCAATTAACCTGTTTTGACCCATTTTCGTATAATACAAGTCTAATGACCTATACCGAACTTGACCCGACTCATACCCGACCTGACATATATTGTTAAAACACTTTCATATTTAACAAAGTCTAGAATAATTTATTTCTTGGTTTTTTTAAATATACTGTTAAAATAATTTTATGCAATAAAATTTAGTTGATAATTTTTTAATTTTTTCGAAATTCTAATTTTATTTATTTAATTTTGTTTTTCCTCTTCCAGTTGTCAATGAGACACCAGCTCGCCAAATTTCAATGAGCTCGACCTTGTTAGATTTTGATGAGCTTAACCTTTTTGGCCTCAGATGACACTCGAGACTCGTCAAGACGAGGTCGAGCTCATTGAAATTCGGTGAGTCTTGACCTCAACGGCCTCATGCAAGCTTGACCCACCACAAGATCTTCCAAAGTCGAGTTGGCACCTCGCGCCTTAAGACCTCATCGCTTGAGCTTGCCTGAGGAGAGGATCGAGTCTCGCCGACCAAGGGCGAGCTTGAGCTCATTGACCTCAACGAGGCCCAAGCTTGCTAATTTGGCAAGGTCTTAGCATCACCGAAGCCTTGTGAGCTCGTCCTTCGCCTCTTGGTCGACGATCGGCTAAGAAAAAGGAAAAAATGGAAAAAAAAATTAAATTTTTAATTTAAAAATTAAAAGAAAATTAGAATTTCATAATTTTCATAGTCTAAAAGGACTTGTTAATGAAACTTAAAACTAATTAGATAACTCATTTAGAACATATTTAAGATCCATTAAGTTAGCAAACGATCCAATTAAGATTCGTTTAATCTTTTAAGTTAACACATTTCTGATCCATATTATTTCACATGAGTTAAAAAATGTGGATTTTTGACTCATTTTGAAACTTCTGAATCATAATTGTTTGGCACGGCATATGAAACTACCCAACTCTTTGTGTTTTTTTTTTTTTCCTTTTCGAGTCGTCACTTCTAACATGTAGGGGTGATCATTATAAACCACCCACCAGGGAATTGCCCGATACTGCCCAAACCAGTCCGTTCTGGGCGGTTCTAAGAAGCAATGGTTCCTAGTTCCATATAAATGAAACCGGGAATTTTCGGTTTGGTTCCCGGTTCTGGGAGTGGAACCGCCCATCCGTACAAAAAATATTTTTATTTATTAAAAAATTAAAAAATTAAAAAAATGATACATCATAATTGTTATTTTTTGGTGGAACCTTCCTTCCATCACATTAAAATTTTTAAACCGCTCACCAGTCTTTCTTCTTGCTGCTTCTTGGGGAGGGATTGGGGAGCTTGGTCTTAAGGAAGGAGGTGGAGAATGGGACCATACCCGTAAAGCAAAGTAAAGCAAAGTTGCTAGTGTGTGCAAACCAGTAATGCGACCAAACCAGCAAAGCAAAGTTGCTTGTGTGTGCAAACCAATAATGCGACCAAACCAGTAAAGAAAAGTTGCTAGTGTGTGCCGAGCAATGTCATCGCGAGTGAAGGTCGTTGCCTGTAATTAATAATTACTTGCCAGACCAAACTGCCCAGTCCGGTCTGGTCCGGTTCCCGATTCCAAATAATGGGGAACCAAGAGCCGTCCGGAAATCGATCACCCCTACTAACATGCATCCTCACAGGCGACTGGAGGTCTTTGTCGTTTACTTGCATCTGCAAATGGTATCATTGACAATAGCCATTAGATCATGACACTACCCAACCTTTTTTGTCCTTTTTTCTTGTCATCAATTCGAACATGCTTCCTCACTTTTAATGACACCGTTGACGAGATGACCAAAACACTATAGAGAGCCATTATAATGAGAGCCCGCTTCGCATTCCTATGCAGGTTGCGTAAGGATTGTAGCGTTTAACATCAGTCCCACTGGTTTGCTCTGTTCTTCTTGTTAAGGTAAATGCAAGCAACTTCTTCTGCTCATTACACCTCGCCGAACTCCGCTTTCAATCAGCTCGATCTCACGCTGGGATAATTCATTTTCCTTGATCTATTGTGATAAAAAAGCGTTTCCTTTTTGAATAAAGTAGAACCTTTTTGAACAATTACTACATTTATTTTTTTTATGAATCCAACGCTTGCAGCAATGTTTGCAAACTCACGGCTTGCGTTGGACTACAGAGAATTCTCTTGATGGAAAGCTACAATTGTTCACAAAATTGTCCGGGTTCCCTATACTTCCCTTCTCCAGTGGCGGGGAACGTTCCAATTTCAATAACGTTGAAAGGCAACGGCGCTCCATGGTGGGAATCTCCGAGGTCGGTCAGCATCACCATCACCATCAGCATAGTCATCGTCGTCGTGGTAGGCGGCAGTGCTGTTTTGAGATCTCGTCGTGTTCCTAAGGAAAAAACAACAACCCCACCTCCTCCGCCTCTGCCCAAGTCGCCGACTCCGCCGACTCCACCGACGTCGCCCTCTTTGCCACCACTGCCACCATGGCCATGCTCACTGCCGCCATGGTCATGCTTGCCACCACTGCCGCCATGGTCGCTGCCACCATCATGTTGTCCATATAGTTCGTGTTCTCATGTGATGAGAGAATCATGGTGGCTGGTATAGCTGAAGGGATTTTTTAGGACCGTACAATGACATGTCGTCCAGTCTACTATATATCTTTGAAGTTTTGACGCAATAAACAATTTTGTGTTGAAGGAAATAATTTTTATGTCCATGTTCTCTTTAAAAAAAGGTTTTTTTTTGTAAGACTTAAAAAAAAAAGGTTTTTGTTGCTGCTACTTCAAATGTTGCAATACACGAAATCTTCGAAATTTTTGGGACTAATAGACTCGATTGAATTTTTTTATTTTCGAATTTCATGAATGATTTTGGCTCAGGTTTGAAGAATCATTATAAACACCCTTCATAACAAAATGACAAAAAGGTTAAAAATAACATAAAGCAAAACAACTTCACATCTCCCTCCATGTCTTGGAAAACGACATCAAGTATTGTCGCAATCCCGTCGACAGCGAATTAATTGTTTTGAGGAAAGTTGATGGATCATAAAGTGGGCACGACCAATTCCTCTTGTGAGATAGCACCTGCACTTATTATGGGCCCTTCTAATCTCTACTAGTTTGTAATTTTATTTCTAATTCAACTGCACAATTCAGATTATCTTAGAGTCACCATTAATTCATTATGGGACCATTAAAATCTCGAAAAGGATGTGGAAGTGCATCTGACTTCTGTGACGAGTTTAAAAATTTGATTATATTAGACTAATCTAACACCAAAATCACACTTGTGGCAAGTACGAAGACTTGGATGCGGAAAGACTCCTTTGACTAGTGGTGGCCAGTGGCCACTAGTGGAGGCCTCGGTGGAACTTGGCCGAGAGATGATAGAGAGAGTGACGGAGAACTTTTGAGAGAGGACAAGAGAAGCATGGCGAAATTACCCAAAAAGTCAGAAATATATTGTACTAGTGTCAATAATGCCATAAACATTCCAACTGTATCAATTGAGTTCTAAAAATTTTCATAATTTTCAATTAAGTTAGTTGGATCAATCTGAAAATCATTGACTTGAACGCGAGTAGTGCCACGTAGGATGACGAGTCCTAGAATGAATAGTTTTGATGTTTTATAATTTTTTCGTAATATTTTTTTCCTTTCCTTTTTATCTACCGGTCTAGTAAGGTTCAGCCGGCTCTTGTATGTGTCCGACAATGGTAGGTTGACAACCCTGGTCGTGCTTGAAGTTAAAAAGAAGAATAATAATCAGAGAAAAGAAAGCAAGCAATTATTTTTTATAAAAAATAAATCATTTTTAAAAATTATCAAAATTTTCTACATCAATGCCGACTATGTTATATAGGACAGTTGGCATCCATATTAGCAATTTTCCTCTAAAATTGACTAGATGGACAATTGGCAAAATGCGAAAAAAATTTAAAACCTAATCAGCACAATTAAAAAGTTGATGATCAAATTAGCACAAATGAAATATGTTTAAGATTTTTATAATATCCTAGAGAAAGATTAGAGCCAAATCTGTTGAGTATGATCCCCCATTTATAGACTAAGAGCTTGTTTGGTAGATGAAATAAAAGTCTATATATTATTACATACATCTTATCCCATGTTTAGTTTATGCCCCAAATAATAGGATAAAGGCAGATATAAGGAAAATATAGCCCGGATAAAATTATCCCATAGGAGAGGTGGAATAAAGGTAGATAAAGCTTCTTTTATTCATGGTGTAAGTCCTTTTTCTCTATAATAAGCTTCTTAAGTAATAAAACTAAAATATTAATTGTATATAAATAATTGTTGAATTCCTATACTAAAAGAAAATTAAAAATAAGTAATAGATAGTTTTCTTTTTCAGTTATTCTTATTCTTATTTATATATTTGAATTCTTTCTACTCTTAATATGTATTTTGTGTGTATTTATTATCTATATAATTACATATCTAGGTATAATAGTATAGTTTATTATTTGATGAATTAAGGAATGATGGAAGGGAATACATAAAAAATTTAGAAAAATAATACAAATAAGTAAATAAAAATGAAGTATAAGAACCCGAAGTTTAAATGAACAAATTCAAGTTTGAATATAATCTTTTTTTATGAGGAATGGAATTTCTATATAAAAAACTATGCTCTTAGTCTCCTTCTCTTATATATCTTTGGTTCATGTTGAAGCTTCATGATTCTCCGTAGTTTTTAGGTCGCGTCAAGTTCCACAACAATGGCGAAAGAATTGAAACTTGTTCTTCTTCTTCTTTGTAATTCTCCGGTTCATGTCAAAAGTCCAAGAAAGCGGTAAGAGAGTCGAAACTTCTTTCTCCTTTGTGACTTTGTGGTTCATGTTGAAGTTTCATGAAAGTAGTGAGAGAGTCATAGTGCTATACTTTTCATAACCACATAATTGAATGATCATATTTTCTCTCTTACTAAATTTGGAGGTGAATTATGAGATATTTTTACAATCTTCATTTATGAATTTTCAGGCTCATTTAAAATGATATGTCATAGATACTAAACGATGTACATGATAGGATATGAAAATATCCAGTTTTATCATTGTGATTAATCAAATAGTACATATGATATAGCAAAATCCTTGGAATTTATATTTTCTCTCATCTAATCGTGTCATGAAGAAAAGTCCATATGACTAGATGCAACCTAAGTGCTTCCAGTTGGATTAAGATTAGCTGAAACTGAGGATTTGATGGACGATCAAAATAAAATGCGATGAAGAGATGGATGGTGGAGATGTCTTTGGATGGCCGGCCACAAGGGGTTAGATGAAGGGCCAGGAGGAAATAAGTGGATGACCGTTGGATAAGAATCTTATCCATCTTGTCATAAGATGGATTAGAGAAGAAGAGTGGAGATTAGAGGGATTAGGAATCGATCGTGAGAATCAAAAGCGATTAAGCGGACCACGTGCAAAAATTAAAAGAAGAAGTGGACCGTGTGCAATATTCATGTCATGGCCCGCCATATGAGAGCACAATTCAATGCATGCTTGTCCATGAAGTGAGATGATCAAGGCTTGTGATGAAAAGATGAGGTGGGTCATGAAGATTGACAGCCGGAACGATAGCAACGCCCCCTAATTACCCCCAACCATCTCTCACCTGTCCATGTGGGCATCGCTTCTCTCGCTAAAGGCCCACAAGGATTGATAGCCGAAACGACAGCAACGCCCCTTAATTACCCCCAACCATCTTCTCTCTCTCTCTCTCTCTCTCTCTCTCTCATCCATGTGAGCATCCACTTCTCTCGCTCAAGGCTTACGAGGATTGATAACCGGAACGACAGCAACGCCCTTTGATTACCCCAAACCATCTTCTCTCTCTTTCTCTCTTATCCGTGTGAGCATCGCCTTCTCTCGCTCAAGACCCACAAGGATTGATAGCCAGAACGACAGCAACACCCTTTGATTACCCCCAACCATCCTCTCTCTCTCTCTCTCTCTCTCTCTCTCTCTCTCTCTCTCGTAGATTTCTTTTTGTTTTTTTAGCTTTTTCAGTTTTCATCTTTTCCGGATACGGTGCTCCCAATGCTCCACTTGTACTAAGTAATAAGTTAATTATAAGATGTCGTCTTTTTTAAAATTGTATATATATTATGTCATGTGAGTAAAAGTTTAAAAATTTTTATGACATAAAATAAAAAATTGGAATAATAACATCATGGTGATAAAAGTTTAGGGTTGTTGTTGTAGTATTCCCCCTTTTCAAAAAAGGGCACATGCTTCCGATTATGCTTACTGGTTTTAGTAGCATTGTCATTCCATTTGCCACGGAGTAGAACCTGTCAAGAGTGTTTTTTTTTCCCGTCTTTTAATTATCATGTTATTAGGTAGCCAATATGAAAGTGCATCATGCTTTCTTACTTGGGAATGGGCTTGGGATAAAAAATACTTGTTCCATGACACGAGAAATACCTGGTGCAGATTCGATTAGGATCCAACGTCCAAAGTGCTAGTCACCGTCCTATCACCGAGACACAACCAAATGATTGAGAACTGAATAGTCTCGCATAATATCGTAAAAATAGGTGTTCTGAGGATTATCATTTTGTTACTTCTATTTGTATATTTGTTAACCAAATAAGTGAAAGGGTTAAGCTAAGAGAAATTATTGCGCTCCAATAAATTGAACTTCTTTGCACAAGATTAACACTTATTTTGATCAGCGACACGTTTGTCGACAAAAAAAAGTATGGAAAGTTTCAGTAAAACATCCTGTGATGCCGTCTGGTAATGAATGAGATGAAGAATTAACAAGCAAGGATAAAATTGCAAGGAGAGTTATCAAAACAACCATAAACTTAATTATTGCTATTGTGTCAATTTAGTCTTAATTTTTTTAGGCCAATTGAGTCCTACATCATTTGTGTTTGTGCTAATATAATCCATCCATCTAATTTTGGTCAGTTGATACTGACGTGGACTCCGGTTGATCTAACGGGAATAATTTTTATTAGTATTCTATAATTTGGATTCTTTCATATTTCCTTTTCTTGTTTCTTTTTCTTCATTTTTTTCTTTTTTTCATTTTCCATAGTAGCCTTGCCCAGATCTGGGCAAGGCATCGCAACCCTCGCTGACCACTATAGGAAAAAAGAACATAATAAAGAAATATAATATAATATAATATTATTAAAAAGGATCAACATCGGTACCGCATAGCCATAATTATTCAGATATACTAAATTCAAATAAATGAAAAAGGTGCGAAACCCAATTAGTTAAAAAAGAAAAGATTTAAAATTGAATATGCATCTCCCATACAACCATGGGAAGATACCTAGTTGGCCAATGTGATTTCCTTAACATTTAATCGTCGACCCCGTGGAAAGAACTCTGAATTGGAACTCCTTTTCCACCAGATATCATTATATTATAAGTCCTCAATCGCCAGTAACTAATAAAGATTAATTTCGTCAACTTCATCAAATTCATGAACATGTCATGTGCTTCGGGATTGGGTTCATAAGACAAACTTTAAAAACATTGAATATATAACTTTTTATTGCCAAGATAGGGTTTTATAACAAACGATGACATGTACATCAAACGCTTCATTCATGAAAATGAAATTTATAAGTAGATGCATATTGAAAACTAATGGAATTATGAAAGTGTGGCTTCTTCCTGTATATAATTCGCGTGTGCTATCTATTAAAACGGCTATTTCATCCAATTTATAAAGCATTAGATTATACAGTTCATATCCAACGTAAATTGAATAAATTAGGAACATAAAATGAAATCTCCCTTTCAATTTTGAGATGGCTAAGCTCACGTGGACTACACCTGTTGCCAACCTAAATAACATTGAACCTTTAAATGTCCTTATTGAAGGTGGATGACAAACTCCTTGTGTTGTAAATCACACTCAGCCAATTCATGCAATTGGCGGTGAAAAAACAATAGCATGATAAGAAATAGAGCGTGGCTTTTCATTGCATAAAATAATCGAGTTCTCTTCTTCGGGCTTGTTTATTTTATTTAAAATATTATGATAAAGGGAAAATATTTTCATTTTGATTTAGCCAAAGTGTTTTTCTTTTTGTCAGAATAGGAAGTTCTTTTCTTCCAATCTATTGTTTTCATTCCATAGAAAATATTTTCATAAATAGACTAGCTTTCGTCGTCTAAATACCCGAAAACTGGAAAATAATTTTCCAAAAATAACTTTCCTTCAAACAAACGACTCTTGGATGTCATCTTCAATAGTCACAAATTGTTAAGACATTGATTAGATGATATGATCGAGATATAGCAACTACCACATTCCGGGGACTATTGCATTGCCAACTTGCTCCGGGCACTCCCAGCAACATCAAAAAAAGAAAGGAACCAATTCATCGCAAAGTATACCGTTCTTGTAACTCTATCGTGTAAGAATTCTACCTATAACACCAGTCGCTGGTTTGCTCAGCTCTTCTTGATAAGGTACGAGCAAGCATCTCCTTCTACTCTTCGATTTATACTCCGTTCTCAATCTCATTGTCGCAATCGGGTCGCATAATCTTCTCGTTCTTTGTGATCAAAAGGTGTTCCTTTTCTAGAAAAGTATCCTCTTTTCGAAGAACTACTTCTTTTCTTTTGTGAATTGATGCTTGGCAATATATCTTTAAACTCTTCACTTGCATTGAACCACGCAGAGTTTTCCTGATGCAGAACAATAGTTGTCCGCAAAATTTCCGGGAAACCTCCCGTGCTACCCTCTTACATTCATCCCGATTACAGTATCGTCCAACGACGATGACAGCAACATTTCGTGGTCAAATACTTCGGGATGGGTCATCGTCATCCTCGCCGTCCTAGTCTGCGTTTTCTTTCTCTTCATCATACATGCTTCCAAGGCCGACATCGACGTAGAAGCTGGAATTCCAATTGATCTGTGATGTTGTCAAATTAATTTTAAGGGAGGCATCTCCTCCAAAGAATAACAATCTGGAAGCTTTTATGCATGTTTCTGTGTGAAACTCGAATCATGTGCAAGGACAGATCGTCTGCTCTAGTGTCCGACTTTCGAGATTTGATACAACAAATAATTGTGCTGGAGAGAAAGAAAAAATTGCAACGAAGGTTTTATTACATTAAAGCAGCTCTGTGCTCCATCAAGAAATTGATCTTCCGATTATAACAAATTTTAACTATTTGCATTTCTTGCTAAGTCCTATACGAAATTGTTGCAATACACAAAATCTTGATAGTATCATAATTGACCAACGAGATTTATTTTTACCTTCTTTGATTGTCATCGAGAGTTCCGGATAAGGTTCAACTAGTTTTACAGTTCAATAATCTATAATGGTGTTGTTGGGGCCCCAAGCTTCCATTTCTAAGAGGTGGGAAACCGAAAATGCAAATGTACCGTGTAATAGGTTACCTCTAGTTTATTTAAACAAACAACATCCAAGTAATAATGTTCAAGTAGCAAAGATTATACGAAATAGGAACGCAACTTCTGAACGGTGGGTACCTGTCAAATGACAAAAAAAAAAAATAGTGTTCCAAAATTTTATGCTGTAAATTGTTAACTTCTAACCATCTTAGAATTTTAGCGCTAGTGGCAGCATCATGAAAGAGTTTTCGCTGAGCGTTACGTCATATAATCGTGTTGTCACAATTACCCCTTCCAATACAATTGCATTTTTGAATGCAATTGAAGTTGTCTCTGTGCCTGACGGCTTGATTCAAGATGATGCCAATATTCTTCCTTCGGGAAGTTTCAAGGTGTCTTCTCACAGGTTCGAGACAGTCTGGAGATTGAACATGGGTGGACAAAAACTTTCTGCCATGAATGATACTCTCTGGAGGAATTGGGATACCGACTATGACTTTCCAGTCCAACCTAATCTAGTAACAAATATCAAAGATTGGAGCAGTCAAGTATGTAGCAGGTGGGCCTACATAGGACACTGCTCCGGCTTCAGTCTACGGTACTGCAACTGAGATGGACTTGGAAAGTGATGCTCATAGCAATTTCAATGTCACCTGGGAGTTTGACATAGATGTTGGATTTAGACACCTTATTCGCTTTCACTTCGGAGATATAGTGAGCACGGTGCTTAACCTACTAAGGTCAATTTATCCTCTCTGTCCAAATTTCGATGCGTGCAGTTAATCTATTGGTATCCCATAGTCGACCTGAGTCATATCTCGTGTGCATAGAATAAAAGTTGATTCGGGTAGCATTCAGCAAGATCAGTTTGCCCAGATTTTGAAAAGGCGTTAAATTAGGTCCACAAATTGCACCCGCTTTTAAGTGGTATGATTTCATCAACATGTTAATTAATCAATCAACTAATCAATTTATTAAACCAACTGTATGGGTGGCTAATTGCCGATAGGGGTAGAGATAAAATCCACCCACTTCATAGACGTATCGGATTCCACACAATAATTAAGAAGGTTTAAGACACGGAATGAGAAGCTCACTGCTGATGCACTAAACACAGCGCCGTGTCTCATGTCAGGGCAAGTATGTACTCAGAACATGTGCTCAATGAGTTTAATAGGTGATTGTCTTGTTCATCATCGTTCCTGCGTGCAAGTTTCTGTCAAGAGACACATTAATCAAATTGATAATGACCCGTGAAAGCCTAGACAGAAACCAAAGTGATAAATCCCACCTTCACCTTCAGCCTAACCCGCCCAACTTACAACTACCCACTCCTCTGTCGTTCTCTTGCTACTCATCAGGATTAATTAATTGCTCCAGGCATGAGCTCTCATGGAGCCGTGTCCCCACCTAGAACCTGAACTTTCCTTTTTCCTTCAATGAAACGTGTGGCCTAAGACCCTGTTCTTTCATAATGTTTCTACTGGCTAGTCTCGAGGAGTGAATGCTCATGAAAAGTTGCTTGATCAGGCTCTCTGAGGGTTTCATGATGACCATTTGACAGTCCCCTTCCTCAAATGGTGATTGATGGACATGGTCTCAATCCAACACTTCGATAAAAGATGAAGCACTTTTGCCTAGTGGGAGTTTACCGTCCCCGGAGCGCTAATCTGTTGCAATGTTCTTCAATCAAAATTTCAGTGGTGAGTCTTGACTTTGCTCTCTAACATTTTTAATGCTCATCTTAAAGCTTAAAAGCGTATCGATGGCATCATGTGTACATCTTCTTTGATTACTTTACCGTGATAGATAGCGATTTATGCTTGAAGGTAAAATGTTATATGTTTCTAAAACCACTTAACTTTACGTAGGACCTCTGTTAAAATCATGTCATTTATGCACTCGAACAAAACCCTGATGCATAGTTGTTCTCTCTGTTCATTCTTCTGTTCAAATGATGAGATTTTGAAATTGGTTTGCGAATTTAAGTATTGTTGTTGAATGCGAACTAGATGACTCTTAAGGGCATACTTATGAGTTTTCTACTGCTTGAAAGGTCATGTCCTGCTTTCCCCGTTGAATATAGTGGTACTTCTCTCTTGCCTTCCAACAAATTCAGACGCAAACTAGGAACGAAAATGAAAGAACCTCCATAAATTAATCTAAGAAATAACAAGTTCACAAAAATAAACTCCCTCTTCCAAAGATAGAAAAGAGAACAAACTGATAGCAAATAACATTGATCATCCTTGTAGAGGTTCCACCTTTCTACATTGGTCTTTGCATTCGACCCTCCATCATATCATACAGATATAATACGCAATTCACCCTATATGAAGAACATCAAACCCATAAAAATGAAGATGAAAAGATTTGAGGTGAAGAGAAACAGTCAGATATACTTCAGTAATCTCTCTAGGAGAGATGATAATCAGCAACATCAGACACTTCTTTGACCCTCTGGACTACCAATTTCCCATGAAACACTCTCTTCATGACTCTTCCCAAGCACTTCTTAGTCCTCTCGGGCACACTCTTTGTTGGAGTTGTCTTAGTGCTAGTGTTACTGAGATGTTTTGTTGTTTAGTTTTCTGTCTTTGTATTCAATCACGTTTGTGTGTTAGGCAATTCCTTACAGTTTCTTAGTTGCTATTTTCCAGGGAAGTGAAACTAGGAAGTTAGCACATGTTATAAGCAGTTCCATAAAGTTTTAATCTCTTGTACATGATAATTTTTCTTATGAATGAAGATGTATGTTTCTTAATTCGTCTTCTACAGCTTCTCTGCCTCAGAATGTATTAGTCATATATTGCTTGACTTGCTTTAACAATTGGATCGGAGAATTTGAAGGATCTTAAGGGACTATGAAGTTTGTGAAATGATGGATGCAGGTTCGAGTGGTTTCTCTTCTATGGCTGCTCCAATCTTTACTGGGAAAAATTATCAGGCTTAGGCTGTTAAGATGATAACATTTTTAGAGGGTCATGATCTATGGGAAGCTGTGGAGGATGATTACGAAGTTACTCCACTTCATAATAATCCTACTTTGAATCAAATTAAATTCCATAAAGAGAGAACTACGAGGAAGGCCAAGGAAAAGTCTTGCATGTATGCTACTGTTTCACCTTTTATTTTCACAAGGATCAGGAGATGTGATTCTGCAAAGGTAATATGAGACTTTCTAAAGAAGGAATATGAGGGAGATGAGAAGATAAGGAACATGAAGATGCCGAATCTCTTGATGGAATTCGAGAGACATCAAATGAAGATTCAGAGTCAGTGTAGGAGTATTTTGATAGGTTGATTGATATAGCCGAGAAGATCAGAGTATTAGGAACTGACTTGGATGATGAAAGGCTGGTTCAGAAAATCCTTATGTCCATTCCAAAGTAGTTTGAAGCCATTATAGCTTCTCTGGAAAATACAAAAGATCTAGGTGATATAAAGCTTGCAGAACTTTTAAGTTCTCTACAGGCTCAAGAGCAAAGAAGATTGATGAGAAAATAAGTAAATGTCAAGGGTGCTCTGCAAGCTAAAGTGAAAAGCAGTGATGGAGGCAAAGGAAAGAAATGGAAACAGTCCAAAAGAAGCGCAGGTGACTTCAAGTATGATGCAAAAGAAGGAAGTTCTAGTGGATCAGGCAAATGGAAGTAAAACAAGAAGCCTTGTCAACACTATGGATAAACTAATCATCAGTCCTTTAGATGCTGGAGGAGGCCTGATGCTAAGTGTAGAAAATGCAACAAGCTTGGTCACGTGGAAGCTATTTGCAAAGAGGACAACCATCAACAAGCAAGAGAAGTACATATAGTAGTGAATGAAATTGAGGAAGAGCACCTATTTGTAGCTACTAATTCAGACTTTGCCGTTGAGGATAATGCGTGGTTGGTAGATAGTAGCTATACAAATCATATGACTGGCAATCTGAAGTTGTTTAGGAGTCTAGACAAGTCAGTTAAGTCTAAGTTAGAATTGGCAATGGACAATTTATCGAAATACAAGGGAAAGGTACAGTAGCTATTAAAGGAAATCAGGATTTGAAGTTGATCATTGATGTTCAATTTGTGCCAGAGATCGACCATAATCTGTTGAGTGTTAGTCAACTAGTTGAGAAGGGCTATAGAGTGAAGTTTGAAGGAAAAAAATGTCTTATTAATGATGCTGATTGCAAAGAAGTTCTAAGAGTGCTAATGAATGATAAAAGCTTTATGTTCAAGCCACAAGAGATGCAACAAATGGTTTTAAAATGCAAAGAAGAAAATGCTGAGCTATGGCATAAAAGGCTTAGGCACGTCCACAGAAAAAATATGTTGTTCATGCAAAGAAATAATATGGCAAATGACTTGTCAAGTTTGGAGGAGGAGTTTACACAGTGCAAAACTTATCTTCTTGGCAAGGAAGCTAGATTTCTTTTCAAAGGAGGAAGCTGGAGAGCATGTGAGAAGCTGCAATTAGTTCACACAAATTTATGCGGACCTTTGTTAGAATATTCTCTCAATGGTAGCAGGTACTTCATTACTTTCACTGATGACATGTCCAGGATGAGTTGGATTTATTTTCTGCAAGCCAAGTCTAAAGTTGCTGATGTGTTTGTAAAATTTAAAGCTTTAGTTGAGAATCAGTGTGGGAAGAAATTAAAATGCTCAGGTCTAATAATGGTTCTGAGCATACGGCTTACAAGTTTAAGTCAATCTGTGAGCAAGCAAGCATTATGCAACAATTAACTGCTCCTATTCTCCTCAACATAATGGGTTAGTGAGAGAAAAAATTGAAGTATTATGGATTGGCCAGATGTTTGATGCAGGAAAAGAGTTTACTCAAGAAGTTTTGGGCCGAGGTAGTTAGTACTACAGTTTTCTTATTAAACAGATTACCCAAAAAAGCCTTAAAGAGGTCAACACCTTATGAAGCATGGTATGATGTTAGACCTTCTGTTAAGTGTCTTAAGTTTTTTGGATGTTTGTGTTATACACATGTTCCTCAAGTCAAGAGGGACAAGCTTGATCAAAGAGCTGAGCTTAGAATCTTCATTGGGTACAACTTTCATTTGAAGACTTACAAAAATGTTCAGCCTATGACAGGGAATGTTGTTGTAAATAGAGATGTTGTCTTCTTAGAGGAAGATGAATGGAATTGGATGGAAGGAAGAATAGCAGGACAAAAGCAATCAGAAAAACAACAACAAGAGGTTAATGAAGCTGTTGATGGACTGAAAGATAGTATAGATGATTTTTCAGTAAAAAGGCACAAGGTCACTTGCTGAAATTTATGAAAGAAACAATGTGGCGGTGCCCGAACCAGTTAATTATATTGAAGCTAAAGAGTATCAAAAGTGGATTGTAGCAATGCAGGAGGAGTTTGCAATGACACATAAAAACCACACATGGGAACTTGTTGATAGACCTTATGATAGTAATGTGATTGGGGTTAAGTGGATGTTTAGAACAAAACTTAATCCTGATGGTTCTATCAATAAACACAAAGCCAGACTAGTTGTAAAAAGCTATGCTCAAATATGGGGAGTAGATTATTCTGAGACATTTGCTCCTGTTGCGAGACTTGATACAATCGGGTTGCTTCTAGCTGTGGCAGCAGAAAAGGGATGGCATATATTTCAACTAGATGTCAAGTCTGCCTTTTTGAATGGAGAGATCGATGAGGAAATTTTTGTTGAACAACCTAAAGGCTTCAACATCAAAGGGCAAGAAGAGAAAGTATACAGATTGAAGAAAGCTCTCTATGAACTGAAGCAGGCTCCAAGAGCTAAGTATGGAAAGATAGATCGATATTTGCATGACTTTAACTTTGTTAGAAGTTTGAGTGAGTTTACTCTTTATGTCAAGAGGGTAAATCACAGTGTTGTGATTCTGTCACTCTATGTAAATGATTTATTAGTGATAGGGAATGATGAGGAATTAATAGAAAAAGTAAAGCAAAGTCTGTTTGTAGTTTTTGAGATGTCAGACTCGGGAAAGATGGCTTACCTTCTGGGTCTGGAAGTCAAGCAAGCTTCACATTAGATCTTCATCTGCCAGAAAAAGTACACGAAGGAAATTTTAAAGAAGTTTCAGATGGAAAATTGTAGAAGTGTAAGCACTCCTATGGCTATTAATGAGAAGTTGAAAAAGGATGATGGAACAGAAGCAGTGGATGCTTCTATGTATAGAAGTTTAATCGGATGCCTAATGTATCTTACAGCAACTAGGTCAGATATTCTATTTGCTGTGAGTGTTCTTTCCAGGTTCATGAGTAGTCCTAGTCAGTTACATTTAATTGCAACAAATAGGGTATTAAGATACCTCAAAGGAACATTGCATTTTGGTGTGAAGTTCAAGCAAAGTTAGAAGTTTATAATGCAAGGTTTCTTGGATAGTGATTGGATTGGCTCAATTGATGATATGAAGAGTACATCTCGATATTGTTTCACTCTTGGTTCTGCTTGTTTCTCATGGTGTTCTAAGAAGCAAGATGTTGTAGCTCAGTCCATGGCAGAAGCTGAATTCATAGCAGCTACAGCAGCTGCTAATCAAGCCTTATGGCTGAAGAAAATAATGAAGGATCTCTGGTTGTACTTTGATGATTATTTTGAAGTAAATGCAGACAATCAAGCTGCATTAGCTGCATTGGCAATATCACATAATCCAGTTTTTCATGGCAAAACCAAGCATTTTAAAGTTAAGTCATTCTTTCTACGTGAAGTGCAACAAAGAGGTAAAGTTAAGTTGATCAATTGCAAGTCTGAAGATCAGCTTGCAAACATATTCACAAAGCCACTTCAAGCCGGAAGATTTGAGATATGAAGAGAAAGAATAGGAGTATGCAGCAGCAACTAATCCAATGAGGAATTTGTTAGAGTTGTCTTAGTACTAGTGCTGCTGAGATGTTCTATTGTTTAGTTTTCTGTCTTTGTATTCACTCACGTTTGTGTGTTAGGCAGTTCCTTATAGTTTCTTAGTTGCTATTTTCCAAGAAAGTGGAACTAGGTAGTTAGCACATATTGTAAGCAATTCCACAATATTTTAATTTCTTGTACATGACAGTTTTTTGTATGAATGAAGATGTATGTTCCTTCATTGTCTTCTACAGCTTCTCTTCCTCAAAATGTATTAGTCCTATATTACTTCACTTGCTTTAACACTGTCTTTCCTGGTGAAAGTGTAGCTTCTCAAGTACATTTGCCTACAAGATCGAGCATCCACCACTCTAGGGGTGCGACCGCCACCTGCCCTCACTGGAGAACGATTACCATTCGGTTCCGGCGGAGGCTCACTTATGTTGGCCCTGCCTGGGCGACAAACCAGGTGTCACTAGCCACTATGCAATTCGTCATGCAAGTGGAAGCTCCCATGGCGAGTGCTTCCAAAGGCGTCACGGATACACAACTCTGTTGAGTTGTCTTTGTCTAAATTTGCTTTCTATAGCGTGGTCGGTTTATGCTTTCATGCGTTTGTAGGTGAAAGGTGAGCATGGGTGCAAATGCACTGGTGGCATATGGGAGCCGAATTTTACTTTGCATGCCTTTGAAGGTAGAGTAAAGACAATGCACGCATCTGCGGATATTTAAAAAGCACAGCGATCAAGTCGTCATTGTCCATTCGTGCACACTGAAAGAAGGGAAAAAGAGCCTCTCCATTATGATCGGCCATAAGGAAGTGCTAAGTAACATGATCTTTACTCTTCCTTCCTTGTATTGACTCTTAAAATCTTAATCAAGTGAGAGTTTGAATTGGAATTGGAATTGGAATGGAATACTCTCTTGCGCAAATTCGACCTTAGCAACCCGAAATTTGAATAAAAAGTTGCCTAATTTAAAATCATAGACATTGCGCATATTGATATCATAATGATGTCAACGAAAAAGACTTCATGTCTCTAGTTTGATCGATAGAACGAAAAACTCATTCTAATTTGAAAATGCGGCAACATCTTTAACAAAAACATTTTATTTCCACGATGTATTGAGAACTTTGATGGGGAAAATGGGAACTTTAATAATAAAAAAAATCAAGGCGATTAAAGTAGATGGTAACCTTTCGTTGATTCCGGAAGGCAATTGGCGCCGCTGCCCCAAATTCCGGCAACCATGTGCGGTTTTGCGCAATAAGCATAAATCATCAAGGATTATGTTGGAAGTAATGGGGGAACAAAAAGAAAAGAGGTTCCAATCTAAGTTGACAACGAACTAAGTGCTTGGGCTCATGGACCAAACAAGAAAAGTAAAAAATAGATCTATGGGATTTGCGTAAAATTAAAGAAAGAACATGCTGGTGGACTAAAGCCCGTTTGAAGGAAAGCCCAAAAAGAAGAAGAGCCAAGGGGACTAGTCTCTTGGGTTTAGGATGGGGAAATACTTTCTAATGGTGGACCGTGAATTTTGATAGGGGAAATGAAAACTTTTAATCCATAAACCAAGATGATTAAATTAGATGTTACCCTTCGTTCAAATTCCGGAAGGCAGGTGCGCCGCGGCCTAGATCCACCATCGAATTCAGACAACTGCGTTCAGTTTACGCATTTAACATTGATTTTTGAGTATACCATTTTGGGGCAATGGGCACTAAAAAGAAAGAGGGTTCTCATCCAAGCGAACACAAAAGTAAGTGCAATGGGCTCATGGACTAAACAAGGAAAAGAAACAGGTCTATGGGTTCATCTGGCCAATTTTAGCTAGCTGACATCCTATGCGGCGTCACTAATGCGGACGAAAATACTTTTTAATATTTTTTCATTTTTTTACATTTTCTTTCTCTTTTCTTTTTTTCTTCTTCCATTCCTTCTTATCTGCATCTAGCTAGAGGTGAGGCCAACAAGGCCGACCTCATTCATAGAAGGGCGAGGTCAAGCCTCATCTAGAGACAGTGAGATTAGCCTTGCTAGTGCCTCCCCTCTAGTTGGTTGTTGACCATCAATCAACTAGAGGAAAAAAGAAAGGGAAGGTGGAAAAAAATGAGAAGACGTTTTTAAATGACGAACTAAAATGTTATTAAAAATTATCCATGTCAACAACGATAAAATCATGTGATGTTGCCAATATCCCGGTCAGTCAAAATTAGTCAAATGAACTGAGTTGGCACAGTTGCAAAAGGTTTAAGATTTTTCTTTGGGTAGGGAGTAATGTCATAGGTTTAATGGGTGACGTAATTTCTTTGCTAAACATTCCATTGTGCAAATTATCGGTAGGCCTATAAGGCCGCTCATCTGAACAACTTGTGCCCACTTAACATTGTTGGAAATGGAAAGAGAGCATTTTTGCATGCGCTATGAAGGAATTAGAATCTTTTGCAAGCAATGAGTTGGTACGTTTGCAAAGTAAGCTTTGATTATCAAGAATCTCACAAATAAAAAAAATAGAAATATGCCTCTATAAATTTAAATTATATTCACTATGGTAATAATATCTTAAATGTCTTTTTTTTATGCCCGTGCGACACATACACTTACCCTCACAGTTTTGTCCAAGCTTCCATTAAAAAATTTGGCCTGAATCCAAAGTGGTAGTATTAATATTTTTTGAAGGAAAAGTGGCATCAATTTGTCGAAGCAGCTCCACGCGAACACCACATCGCAAAAAAGAGTAAGAGGAAAATGGAGAACAAAAGAAAAGACAAATAACAAAAGACAATGATTAAGAACTCATCATAATAATAAAATCTATAGTTGACCACCAAAAAAATAATTAAAAATTATTATTTGGTCCTTTCTTGTAAGAATTTATAGCCCACAATATCACGTAACTCTCAAGATTACTCAAGTACTATTATGTTAGCAAGACTTAAAAAAAAATCAAACCAGCGGGAGAAATAGAGAGATTACATATGATCAAGGGTGCTTAAGGGGTGCCATGGCCGTTTTGACTTAGCCGGCGTGAGCCGTCGACCCTGGCGGGCCATCAGCAAAGATTGGCAGATGCTCGTGGAGGATGCCCTTAACACGCAAGGGCAAGTTCCTTTCCCTAGGTCAAACATCACCATATAAGATCTCGTCTCAAGCTCACATGATCTCTATTAGTTTTGGACTCAAGTCACTTTAAAAAGCGATTACGATATTCAATGCTGAGTTGATTAGATAGTCACCCTTTGATTTCCAGCTTTCCTTATCAAGAATCGAGAATAAAATAGCGTCCGACCTTAATTGTTATATATCTCCGGTCGTATCACCGTCCGCGACAGGAGGAGGTTTTCGTTGTTCGGTTGCATCTGCAAAACGATATCATGGACAATTGACGTCAGATTACGACTGTTTGGCACTGGATATCATTGACAATTGACGTCAACTCTTTTGTGTTTTTTATATTTTCTGGTCATCACTTCTAATGTGCATCCTCACTGTCGATTGGAGGTCTTTGGGTGCGTTTGGTTCAGCATTTCGAGAAAGCCATTGAGAAAATGCAAACGCCTTTAACCTGAAGAGATTTTGTAAAATACAAATGTTGTTTGGTAAATTACAATTAAAAAGTGCATTGAAATGCAACTTTGAGAAAATGCTGTTTGGTAAAAATATATTTGGAAAGTTGTTTGATTTAACCAATTTTTTAAATTTCATAACTTTAATTTGTTTGAAATTGAAAAAAAAATGACATAAATATATTTATTTACACATTTAGAGTGATGTAATTTATAAATTAAAAATTAATATTAAAGGAAAAAAATTATGAAAATTTATGAAAGGAAACATTACTCTAAAATATATATTTATAAAATACATTTATAAAATATATAAATATTTTCATAATGCAAGTTTCATAAATTATATATTTAAAATTTATGTAATTTTTATAAATATATTTATTTACACGTTTAGAGTAATGTAATTTATAAATTAAAAATTAATATTAAAGGAAACAAATTATGAAAATTTATGAAAGAAAACATTACTCTAAAATATATATTTATAAAATATATTTAATTTTAATTTTAAATATTAAAAATATATAATATTAATATTTTCATATTGCAAGATTCATATATTATATATTTATAATTGACATAAATTTTATAAATATATTTATTTATAAACTTGCATTCCGAAAATGCAAGTTTCAAATGCACCTCTAGAGATGCATTGGCCTAAAGGCCTTTAAAGAGTATTGGAGATGCAATTGCATCTCCAAAAAGTTAGTCAAATGCTGATTCAGCATTTGATTAAAATCCTTTACACCCTCAAAATAGCTTTCAAATGCTGAACCAAACGGGACATTTATCGTTTGCTTGGATCTGCAAACGGTATCATTGACAATAAACATCATATCAATGCCTTAAAGCACTGCAGGCAATCCCTCCCACACAAATTGCCCCCTTAGAAAAAAGGGAGGGCCCCACCCCCATATCAAAGGCCAAGATCGTCTACAGTGCTTTAAGGTACTGCAGACAATCCGGGTCCACGACACTACCCAACCTTTTTTGTCCTGTTTCTGCGTCATCAATTCCAACGTGCTTCCTCGCTTTTAATAACACCGTTGACGAGTTGACCAAAACGCTATACAGAGCCATTATAATGAGAGCCCACTTCGCATTCCTTTGCAGGTTGCGTATTGCTCTGTTCTTCTTGTCAAGGTAAATGCAAGCAACTTCTTCTGCTCATTACACACCTCGCCAAACTCCACTTTCAATCATCTCGATCTCACGCTGGGATTATTCATTTTCCTTGATCCATTGTGTTAAAAAAAAAGTGTTTCGTTTTTTAATAAATTAGATTCTTTTTGAACAATTACTACATTTATTTATTTTTTTATGAATTTGATGCTTGCGACACAAACTCACAGCTTGCTTTGGACTACAGAGACTTTTCTTGATGGAGGGCTCCAATTGTTCACCTAATTGTCCAGGTTCCCTATACTTCCCTTCTCCGGTGGCAGGGAGCGTTCCGATTTCAATAACGTTGAAAAGCAAGGACACACCATGGTGGGAGTCTCGGAGTTCGGTCAGCATCACCATCACCGTCAGCATAGTCATCGTCGTCGTTGTAGGCAGCAGTGCCCTTATAAGATCTCGTCGTGCAGTCCGGCCACCACCGCGGACTCCACCAACGCAAACTTTACCAACGTTGCCACCTCCACACAGGTCGCCACCTCTGCAGATGTGGACTCCAACATGGTCATGCTCGCCGCGGCTACCACCGTGGTCACGCACACAGCCATGCTCACAGCCATACTTATGCTCGCCGCCCTCAATATGGTGTCCTTATAGTCCGTGTTCTCATGAGATGACAGAATTATCATGGTGGCAGGTATAGCTGAAGGGATTTTTTAGGACTGTACAATGATATTTTGTCTACTCTACTGTGTATCTTTGAAGTTTCAATGCAATAAATAATTTTTGTGTTGAAGCAAATAATTTTTATGTGCGTGTTCACTTTTTTTGCTGTTGTAACGCCTACTCAAACTGTTGTAATACACAAAATCTTTGAAAGTTGTGGGACTAATAGACTTGATATTTTTTCGACCGTCATGAAGGATTTTGGCTCAGTTCTGAAGAATTAGTACAAACACCCTTCATAACAGAGTGACAAAAAGGTTAAAAAAACAAAAACCGAAACAACTTCACATCTCGCACCACGACTTGGGAAAAAATGACATCAATTATTGTGGCGATCCTGTCGAGAGCGAATTAAATTTTTTGAGAAAGATCATGACACTACCCAAACCATTTTCGTCCTGTTTCTCTGTCATCAATTCCAACGTGCTTCCTCGCTTTTAATAACACCGTTGACGAGTTGACCAAAACGCTATACAGAGCCATTATAATGAGAGCCCGCCTTAGTGAAACTGGCTTTCCTCTGCAGGTTGCGTCAGGATTGTAGCGTTTAACATCACTCCCACAGGTTTGCTCTGTTCTTCTTGTTAAGGTAAATGCAAACAACTTCTTCTGCTCATTACACCTCGCCAAACTCCGCTTTGGTTCAGCTCGATCTCACGATGGGATCATTCATTTTCCTTGATCTATTGTGATGAAAAAGCGTTTCGTTTTTTTAATAAAGTGGAACCTTTTTGAACAATTACTACATTGATTTTTTTTTTATGAATTTGATGCTTGCAACAGTGTTCACAAACTCATAGCTTGCGTTGGACTACAGAGAATTCTCTTGATGGAGAGCTACAATTGTTTACAAAATTGTCCGGGTTCCCTATACTTCCCTTCTCTAGTGGTGGGGAGCGTTCTGATTTCGATATCGTTGAAAAGCAACGACACTCCATGGTGGGAGTCTCTGAGATCGGTCAGCATCACCATCAGCATAGTCATCATCGCCGTTGTTGGCAGCAGTGCCCTTTTGAGATCTCGTCGTGTTCCTACGGTCAAAACAACAACCCCGCCGCCTTCCCGGCCGCTCAAATCGCCTCCTTCGCCGACTCCACCAACGTCACGACCGATGTCGCCGCCTTCACGGTCTCCACTGAAGACGTCGCCTTTGCAGTCTCGACCGATGTCACCGCCTTTGCAGTCTCGACCGACGTCTCCACCATGGTCATGCTCATTGCCACCATGATCATGATCACCGCTCCCGCCATGGTCATGCTCGCCACCACTGCATTGCTCATACTCGCTGCCGCCGTCATGTTGTCCGTATAGTCCGTGTTCTCACGAGATGAGAGAACTATCAATGTGGCTAGTATAGCTCAAGGGATTTTTTAGGACTATATAAATGACATGTCGTCTACTCTCCTGTATATCTTTGAAGTTTTGATGCAATAAATAATTTTGTATTGAAGGAAATAATTTTCATGTCCATGTTCTCTTTAAAAGAAGGTTTTTGTAACTCCTACTTAAAATGTTGTGATACACAAAATCTTCAAAAGTTTTGGGACTAATAGACTTGATTTATTTTCCTTACCAAAAAAAATAGACTTGATTTATTTTATTTTATTTTTCGAATTTCATGAAGGATTTTTGGCTCAGTTCTAAAGAATTATTACAAACACCTTTCAAAACAGAATGACAAAAAGGTTAAAAAAAATAGAAACCAAAACAGGACCCGAATCACCTGACGTGACTTTAGTTGACGGAGTGATCTCAGCCGTCCGATTAAGATAATTCGTGTCCACCAAAACAACTTCACATTTCCCACCATGTCTTGAAAAACAACATCGATTATTGTCGCCATTGTGACGAGAGCGAATTAAATTTTAAGAAAAGTTGATGGATTATAAAGTGGGCACAAACAATTCCTCTCGAGAGATAGCACTCACGCTTATTATAGGCCCTCCTAGTCTCTACCAATTTGTAATTTTATTTCTCAATTCAGCTGCACAATTTAGATTATCTTAGAGTCACCATTATTTCATTATGAGTCGATTAAGACCTTGAAAAGGATGTGGAAGTGCATCTGACTTTTGTGATGGGTTTAAAAACTTGATAATATTAATCTAATCTAACATTAAAATCACACTTTGTGACAAGTTTGAAGACTTGAATGTGGAAAGACTCCTTTGACTGGCGGTGGCCACTAGTGGAGGCCTCAGTGTAACTTGGCCGAGAGAGGATAGAGAGAGTGAGGGAGAACTTGTGAGAGAGGGCGAGAGAAGCACGGGTGTAATTACCAAACAAGTCAGAAATATATTGCACTAGTGTCAATTATGCCATAAACCTTTTAACTGTATCAATTGAGTTTTAAACATCTTCTCATTTTTTCAATTAAGTCAGTCAGATCATCTGAAAATCATTGACTTGAACACGAGTAATGTCACATAGGATGGGCAGTCCTAGAGTGAATAATTTTATCTTATTTATAATTTTTCTTAATATTTATTTCCTTTTCTTTTTATCTACCAAGTCTGGTGAGGTTCAGCCGGCTCTCATGTGTGTCCGACAATGGTAGGCTGGCAACCCTCGTGCTTGAAGTTAAAAAAAAGAATAATAATAAGAGAAAATAAAGCAAGAAATTATTTTTTATAACATAAATTTTAAAAATTATCAAATTTTCTACATTAATGCCGATTGTGTTATATAGGACGATTGGCATACATATTAGCAATTTCCCTCTAAAATTGACTAGATGGACATTGGCAAAATGTGTAACGACCGTGCTCGGTCCGGTTCGCAATTTACGGCTAAATTGGGATTTTTCGGGAAATTGGATAATTTCCCCGGTATTTGCGAAATTTGGAAAAAATATTGGATTTAACGCAAATTTGAAGTTTAAAATTTTATTGGGGCCCAAAACATTTTAAATTTCAATTTGGAAATTTTCAGGAATTTTTCGGGAAATTTTCAGAATTTTAAAATTATTTTTCCGAATTTCGGAAATTAAAATATATTATTTTAATTAAAAATCCCAGACCGGCCAGCGAACCGGCCGGTCCGACCAGGTCGAACCGGGTGGCACGTGCCCCGCACGCGCCTCGCGGCTTCCCTCTCTCCTCTCTCTCTGTGGCATTAGGTCGAACAGTTGATGGACGTCCATCAACTGTTCAACCCATCGCTTCCACCGGCCAATCAGCCCTGCAGCCACCCACCCCTGACTTGGAGGAGACCGTCGGAGGGGACTACGGCCGTGGGGGAGGCGGCACGTGGCCGGCGGGGCCGGATTTTCCGGTCACGCTCACCCACCCCACTCGGCTTAAAACCGAGTGGGCAAGGGTTTTCGGGGAAGTTTTTCACCGAGTTCCTGGCCTCCTCTCCACGCGTTCTTGGCGTCCCCTTGAAGCTGGTGACTCCCTCTTCCGAACGCCTCCGACCTCCGCCGCCGCCTCGCCGCGAGCCGCCGGAAACAGCCAGTTGCAGGAGGCTTTGCGACCAGCCGTCCGGGAGCTTTTCTGGAAAAAGGCCAGAACCGTGTGCGAGCAGCCGACTTCACGGAGCCGCCCCGCCGTGCTCCGGCCACCCCAGGCCGAGCCACCACCGCCGTTTGACACGTCGTGACGCAGGCTTCCCGAACCGACCAACACCAAGCTCCGACGAGACCCCAGGCCGACGCACGGAGGCGAGTTCCGAGCCTTCACGACCAGCCGGAAAACTGCAAGGAAGGGGCCACGATCCGGTCCGTGACCCAGCCGACCTGATCCGTGACCCAGCCACGACCCGATCCGTGACCCAGCCACGACCCGATCCGTGACCCAGCTGATCCGGTCCGTGGCCTGGCCAAAATCAATCCCTGACCCATCCGTCCGATCCGTGCACCGATCCGCCCGATCCGAGCCGACCCGTGCACGACCCGTGCCTGACCCGTCCGACCCGTGCACTGACCAGGCCAGCAGAGGAGGAACCGGGCCACTGACCAGGCCCAGTAGCCAGGCCCGAAGGCCCAGCCGACCCGGCCCGGCCAGCAGCCCCGCGGGCCCAACTCGTGGGCCCGACCGTGAGGCTCAGCCCGGCCCACTTTCAGGCCTAGTTTTCAACCCAGGCCCACTCAGCCGGCCCGGAGGAAAGGAAAAGAAGGCCCGACCCGAAAAAAAAAAAAAAAAAAAAAAAAAAAAAAAAAAAAAAAAAAAAAAAAAAAAAAAAAAAAGAGAAGGAGCTCAGCAGCAGGCTTGTTGGGACACTCTCCAAGTGAGTGGATCCTAACCTTTTATTTGGCGCATCTCCGTTTTAGTAGAATTTAGCGGGTAGAATTTGGGGCGATTAGAACGGCTAGGGCGGTTAGAATTGGTTTAAGCATAAACGGCAATTCGTATAGAATTGGACCTCATGCTTGGTTTATCTATTAGCCTAGTCGAGGAAAGGATTGCTTGTTTGGACCACGATTAGTGGTCGGGCCAACTTGTATTGGTCAAGGGTGTCCCTTCTCGTGAAATTACGAGAACACACTCGTGCTCAGTTTAGACTGGGAGTAGTCCGATCGAATTCCCCGAAATTTTGCGATCAGAGTTGGGACTTACTCGAACTGGCAGCTTGGGCGGTTGAGTAGTATTTTACACTCCTTTACCGCTTTATATTAAAGTTAATTTATCGTTAATGTCATTTACTTAGATGCGTTTAAATTATGTTTTTCCTCGCCTAATTAAGTAGTTTAAATTTTATAGTTTACCCCGTAATTTCGATCACGCCTATTTAATTTAGATTGCAATTTATTTACTATCTCGCTCATTTATATGGTTGAGTTAGACGACACCCCGCGACCCGGCTTAGACACCCCGATTGGTTGTCGATTAGTGGAGAGTAGTATATTCCGATTGTGGGGCCATGGGATGCGAGACTAAAGGTAGGTCTTACCTAGTTCTGCCTGTCACCGCCCGGAGACTGAGAGGGGATGGGACGTCCAGGGACCCTAGGACTGGGCTGATCCTAATCTAGGGTTATGGTTTGCTCACTGAGACCGTGGAATCTTACCCCACCCCACCACCCCACCACACCAGGACCTCAGAATGGACACGGACAGCTCCGATTCGGAGAACATGGCGGTGGAGGACCATCTCATGGAATGGCCTTCCGAGGAGGAGGAAGCTCAGGATCAGCAGGCGCCGGACCCTCAGGATCAGGAGGAAGATTGGGACCAGGAGCTGGATCGACTGCTGGAGATGGAAGACCCGGGGTCCGATGAGGACCTGGAGGACGTCGGGGGATACTTGCCGCCGGATGTCCCCTTTGAACCGGATGAATTACCCGAGGACGAAGAAGAGTACGAGCTAGGAGTGAATCCTGAGGCTCCTCAGAGTAGGGGAGAGGTCATAGACACTGATGTCCAGGAAGACGGGCTGATCGTCGAATTCCACCGAGAAACGGGGTGGATCTGGAGCACTAGGAGGGATATCTGGTACCCACACCAGCACGTGAAGGTCTACTCAGGGTTCCAGGAAACCGAACTAGAACTCTTACACGAGAGGTGTGAGGTGCCGCAAGGGGGCTACCTATCGGACTTTAAAGACCCCGAAGGAGAGGACGATTCAGAGGACGGTACGGTAATCGACGGGAAGCCTTCATGTGAGAGGACTTGGCCCAAGCCCCCGACCACTCCTTTGGATAGCCTTAGTCTTCCCTAACTTAGACCGCAACTTTTGTGTGTATAGCTGAGCGGTGCTAGTGTACGTAGGTCTTGTATGACTCTCTTTTGGACCACTCCCCTCTCCCGTACTTGTGATGTGCACCCCTTTTGAAGAACCTTCTGGTATTGGAACTGACGGCGATCTTGGATTGTAAAATTGATGCTGATGGAATGAAAAACGTTTCTTGAAAAGTGTGGTATTTAATTGGATCCTGAAGTAATTGCTACGACCCCGAAACCGGGGCGTGACAGCTTGGTATCAGAGCGAGGTTGTGACCTAGGAAAAGGTCACCTATTTGGAGTGATAAGGAGCGACGTTTATTCAAGATGGACAGTTGGCAGCACACACTCTACCGAAACTGTGAACCTTGGTTAGGTCTGACCACTAGGATAGGGGACCAGACTGAGGTTAGCTCAAGACCCCCACTTGACCTTAGGTTTGGTGTCAATTGTTTAGCTGCGTTGGCACGGTATGGGACGTGTGCAGCAAAGCCGGACATTGGCTAGAGACCATAGGGCTTGGTCTACGCCGGACTCGACCTGGGCGGTATGGGACGCACAGGGCGAGGTCAGGCGTGTGACGTGACGTCTGGTTTAGCTAAGTTGGCACGGTCTAGAATGTGTGCAGCAAGGCCGAATCTGGACTTGTAGTGCCGGAGGGCACGTGGCCGTTGATCGGCGTGGCGAGGCTCGGCCTCTGCTGTTGTGACAATGATCCCCCTTTTGAGAAGGTGTGGTGTTTCTGTCACCGCCTGCGTGGCAAAAGTGCGTGGCACCGAGTGAGGGTGGCCACTGATGCACTGGAGTCGAGTTCCTGACGAGGTTTCGACTGGACCCGTGGGGTCGTGTTGTCCTACGGGGATAGGACGGGTGTTGATGGTGGTTTCCAACACCGAGTGTTGATGGTGGTTTCCAACACTGTCATAGTATGCGATACTATGTCTCCTTTCGAGGTCAATAGGGTTTTTTAAACGATCTATTTTGGTAGATCTAGCTGTAGTGCTTACCCCTGTTGAATTCCTCAAGGAGTGTCAAAAGCATTGTGATGCTGTAACAGGAAGACCAGATGGTCAGACCACGGGGGAGACCTCCGCGTAGAAGGGCGACGATTGGTCGCTTCGGGGTGGGGGAGGATGAACCCCAAGAGGATCCCCGTGTTGAGGGACTCGTGAGAACGGTGGAGGATCTGCGGGAGGAAGTCCGCCAGCAAGCAAGAAATCAGGACGCCGCAATCGCAGCTGCGGTAAATGCCGCCTTAGCTACCGTACGGAATGAGAATGCTGCCGCGGCCCAGGGATCCGCCGTGCGAGTCAACGAGCAGGAAGTTGAGGTTCCGGCCCCTGCTCCTTTGGCTGATGGTACGAATGGGGAGAGGAGGAAACAGAGGCAGGTCGGACAATTCCTAAAGTTGAAACCCCTAGTCTTTACCGGAATGGGAGACCCTGGAGCAGCAGAGGAATGGCTGCTGGAGCTTGAGAAGATATTTGAGGTCATGGAGTGTTCAAACGAAGATCGAGTGACACTCGCGGTGTATCAACTATAGGGGAATGCCCGACATTGGTGGAGGGTCACCAGAGGTATCGCCTTTCCTGGAGGCGCAGTACCTAACTGGGAGGATTTCGTTGAAACTTTCAACGAGCAATATTTCCCCGAGGCAGAGAGAGACGCGAAGCTCGCCGAGTTTCAGAGACTGCGGCAGAATAACCTGACAGTGCTGGAATATGAGGCACAGTTTACCGCCCTGGCCAAGTATGGCAAGAAGTTGATCGAGGATCCAGTGGACAGGGCGAAGAAATTTCGGGAAGGGCTGAAACCCGAAATTAAATCCCAGCTTGCTCCCTTCAACCTACGGGATTACAAGGAGGTGTTCACAAGGGCTCAATTGGTTGAGAAGGACCTAAACGAGAGAGTAGCCGCGTCTGGATCGCGAGCATTCGCGGGTAGAGATGCTAGTAGATTTCAGCATGTAAAGAAGCCGGCAGCAGGGGTGAAGAAGCCCTTTCCAGCTATACGAAACGGGGGAGTCAGGAAGCCCCCCTTTCGTCAAGGGAATTGGTGCCGACAGTGTGGAAAGACGCACCAACCGGGACCCTGTCCCCCGAAGAGCGAGGGATGCTACGGGTGTGGCCAGCTGGGCCACATGGTCCGTGATTGTCCCCAGCGCGCTCCTAGAGCGCAGCCTCAACAGCAGGTCGGGCAGCTAGCAGGCCTAGCGCCGCCTCTTTTGATGGACCGACCCTCGGCGCAGGGAAGAGTCTATGCGGTGACCAGACATGAAGCACAGAACTCGGGAGGAGTCATAACAGGTACCGTCTCCTTACACCGCAGTTCTGCTTATGCTTTGTTCGACACGGGGGCTACCCACTCGTTCGTCGCTGAGCGTTTTGTGGAGTTAGTAGGGTTGCATGTGGAACCCTTAGCTGTTGTTTTGAATGTCTCGACGCCTCTGCATGTTCACATGTTATCCGTTAACGGATGCAAGGACTGCGAGTTAGAGCTCAGCGGAGTTAGAAGTTCGATTGATTTGGCGGTTTTAGATTTGCGTGATTATGATATTATTATTGGCATGGATTGGTTGACTAGACAGAAAGCTACGGTGGACTGTTCTAGGAAACTTGTAAGGTTCTGCCCGACTGAGGACTCGAGTTACGAGTTCCTCGGAGGTCACGGCGGACCTTCAACCGCAATTATCTCTTCTTTGGAAGCGACGCGGTTGTTAGTGGATGGCTGTCAAGGCTACCTAGCTAGTGTTGTTGACACGACGGTCGAAGGACCAGTGTTAGAGGAGATCGTTATAGTTCGGGAGTTTCCCGACGTTTTTCCGGAGGAACTACCTGGGTTACCCCCAGAGAGGGAAGTAGAGTTTGCTATCGAAGTGCCTTCCGGGACGGAACCGATCTCTAAGGCTCCCTACCGGATGTCACTCTCAGAGCTGAAGGAGTTAAAGGTGCAGATGCAAGAACTACTGGATAAAGGATTTATCCGCCCAAGTGCGTCACCATGGGGTGCGCCAGTCCTCTTTGTAAAGAAAAAGGATGGGTCCTTAAGACTTTGCATTGATTACCGACAACTGAATAAGGTAACAGTCAAGAATAAATACCCGTTACCCAGGATTGACGATTTATTTGATCAGTTGCAAGGAGCCAAGGTCTTCTCGAAGATTGACCTGAGGACGGGATACCACCAATTAAGGATTAAAGAGGAGGATATCCCGAAGAGTGCCTTTCGAACTCGTTATGGACATTACGAGTTCACAGTAATGCCGTTTGGATTAACCAACGCTCCAGCTGCTTTCATGGATTTGATGAACAGGGTGTTCAGGGAGTACTTGGACAGGTTCGTCATAGTCTTCATCGACGATATACTGATCTATTCAAAGAGTTCAGCAGAACATGAGCAGCACCTAAGGATAGTACTTATGGTACTAAGAAGACATGCACTTTACGCGAAGTTCAGTAAGTGTGAGTTTTGGCTAGATCGCGTAGCCTTTTTGGGACATGTGATCTCGGGAGATGGAATCTCCGTAGACCCTGCAAAGATTGAGGCGGTGATGGATTGGCCGAGACCTACGACAGTGACGGAAGTTCGTAGCTTCCTAGGTCTGGCGGGGTACTACAGAAGGTTTATAGAGAAATTTTCAAGCCTGTCCCTGCCCTTGACAAGCTTGTTGAAGAAGGATAAGAAGTTCGAATGGACGGAAAAGTGCAAGAGGAGCTTTCAAGCACTAAAAGAGAAGTTGACCACTGCACCGGTCCTGACCATTCCTACAGGACCAGGTGGTTATGAAGTTTATAGTGACGCCTCATATCAAGGTCTTGGGTGCGTTCTAATGCAACACGGTCGAGTTGTAGCTTACGCATCGAGACAGTTGAAGCCCCACGAGCAAAACTATCCAACGCATGACCTGGAGTTAGCCGCAGTGATCTTCGCGCTCAAAATTTGGAGGCACTATCTGTGCGGAGAAAAGTTTCCAATCTTTACAGATCATCAAAGCCTCAAGTATCTGTTCTCTCAGAAGGAATTGAACATGAGACAACGGAGATGGATGGAACTCCTGAAGGACTACGATTGCGAAATCCTGTACCACCCAGGAAAAGCGAATCGTGTAGCAGATGCGCTTAGTCGTAAGTCCTCTTTGACTTCACTGTTGGCCAAGGAATGGCAACTGCACGGGAAGGTACAAAACTCGGAGTTCAGGTTTGAGATTGGACACCTGAATTGTTTAATGGCCACCTTAAGGATAGAACCTCAAATCAAGACCAAGATTAAAGATCTACAATCTTCGGACCCTTCCTTATTGGACATCTTACAGACCAAAGGGGAACTAAGGAAACCTGGTTTCCAGGTCTCGGAGGATGGAGTCCTGAGCTTCCGAGGGAGACTTTGTGTACCTGATAATCCTGATTTAAGGAACGAAATCCTGTCCGAAGCACACCGAAGTAAGTACAGTGTCCACCCTGGTAACACCAAGATGTACCAGAATCTAAGACCCCACTACTGGTGGAGCGGGATGAAGGCAGACGTGGCAAGATTCGTGGCCAAGTGTCTGACGTGCCAACGAGTGAAGGCGCAACACTGTAAGCCGGGAGGTCTTTTGAACCCTTTGGAAATCCCAGAATGGAAATGGGAGCATATCACAATGGATTTCGTGACCGGCTTACCAAGAAGTCAGAAGGGTCACGATATGATTTGGGTCATAGTGGACAGACTGACCAAATCTGCCCACTTCCTGGCAGTACGAAAGAACCTTCCCTTGGACCGGTTGGCAGACTTATATGTGACCCAGATCGTCAGACTGCATGGTGTGCCGGTAACTATCACCTCCGACCGTGACCCAAGATTCACCGCTTACTTTTGGAAGAGCCTACAAGGAGCCTTGGGTACCCGACTACAGTACAGTACGGCGTACCATCCCCAGACTGATGGGCAGTCTGAGCGGACCATCCAGACCCTGGAAGACATGCTGAGGGCGTGCGTCATGGATTTTAAAGGAGGATGGGAAGGTCAGTTACCTCTGGTGGAGTTCGCCTACAACAATAGCTTTCAACAAAGCTTAGGGATGGCACCCTTTGAGGCCTTGTATGGACGAGCCTGCAGGACTCCGGTATGTTGGGACGAAGTCGGGGAACGGAAAATTTTGGGACCCGAACTGGTACAGCAATCGCAGGAAGCAGTAAAGTTGATTAGACAGAGGTTGAAAACGGCTCAGAGCCGACAAAAAAGCTATGCAGATCGAAGGCGACGGCCCTTGGAATTTGACGAAGGAGAACATGTTTTCCTAAAAGTGTCGCCTAAGAAAGGGATATCTCGTTTCGGAGAAAAAGGCAAGCTGAGTCCCCGGTTTGTGGGACCCTTTGAGATTTTGGAGAGGATAGGCCCGGTAGCCTATCGACTGGCCCTACCACCGAACTTGGAACAAATTCACAACGTCTTCCATGTTTCCATGCTAAGGAAGTATGAGCCCGACCCTTCGCATGTGTTAAGCTACGAAGACATTAAGCTGGATGGACAAGTGTCCTACGAAGAAAGGCCAGTCAGGATTGGAGATCGGAAGGAGCGGAAACTCCGGAACAAGGTTATACCCCTGGTCAAGGTGGTATGGGAACATCACGGCTCAGAGAACGCAACCTGGGAGAGCGAAGAGCTCATGCGACAACAACACCCTCTACTGTTTGAAGACTTAGAAGCAGCAAATTTCGGGGACGAAATTTCTTAAGGGGGGTAGGTTGTAACGACCGTGCTCGGTCCGGTTCGCAATTTACGGCTAAATTGGGATTTTTCGGGAAATTGGATAATTTCCCCGGTATTTGCGAAATTTGGAAAAATATTGGATTTAACGCAAATTTGAAGTTTAAAATTTTATTGGGGCCCAAAACATTTTAAATTTCAATTTGGGAATTTTCAGGAATTTTTCGGGAAATTTTCAGAATTTTAAAATTATTTTTCCGAATTTCGGAAATTAAAATATATTATTTTAATTAAAAATCCCAGACCGGCCAGCGAACCGGCCGGTCCGGCCGTGCACGCCGCCGGTCCGACCAGGTCGAACCGGGTGGCACGTGCCCCGCACGCGCCTCGCGGCTTCCCTCTCTCCTCTCTCTCTGTGGCATTAGGTCGAACAGTTGATGGACGTCCATCAACTGTTCAACCCGTCGCTTCCACCGGCCAATCAGCCCTGCAGCCACCCACCCCTGACTTGGAGGAGACCGTCGGAGGGGACTACGGCCGTGGGGGAGGCGGCACGTGGCCGGCGGGGCCGGATTTTCCGGCCACGCTCACCCACCCCACTCGGCTTAAAACCGAGTGGGCAAGGGTTTTCGGGGAAGTTTTTCACCGAGTTCCTGGCCTCCTCTCCACGCGTTCTTGGCGTCCCCTTGAAGCTGGTGACTCCCTCTTCCGAACGCCCCCGACCTCCGCCGCCGCCTCGCCGCGAGCCGCCGGAAACAGCCAGTTGCAGGAGGCTTCGCGACCAGCCGTCCGGGAGCTTTTCTGGAAAAAGGCCAGAACCGTGTGCGAGCAGCCGACTTCACGGAGCCGCCCCGCCGTGCTCCGGCCACCCCAGGCCGAGCCACCGCCGCCGTTTGACACGTCGTGACGCAGGCTCCCCGAACCGACCAACACCAAGCTCCGACGAGACCCCAGGCCGACGCACGGAGGCGAGTTCCGAGCCTTCACGACCAGCCGGAAAACCGCAAGGAAGGGGCCACGATCCGGTCCGTGACCCAGCCGACCTGATCCGTGACCCAACCACGACCCGATCCGTGACCCAGCCACGACCCGATCCGTGACCCAGCTGATCCGGTCCGTGGCCTGGCCAAAATCAATCCCTGACCCATCCGTCCGATCCGTGCACCGATCCGCCCGATCCGTGCACCGATCCGAGCCGACCCGTGCACGACCCGTGCCTGACCCGTCCGGCCCGTGCACTGACCAGGCCAGCAGAGGAGGAACCGGGCCACTGACCAGGCCCAGTAGCCAGGCCCGAAGGCCCAGCCGACCCGACCCGGCCAGCAGCCCTGCGGGCCCAACTCGTGGGCCCGACCCATGAGGCTCAGCCCGGCCCACTTTCAGGCCTAGTTTTCAACCCAGGCCCACTCAGCCGGCCCGGAGGAAAGGAAAAGAAGGCCCGACCCGAAAAAAAAAAAAAAGAAGAAAAAGAAAAAAAAAAGAAAAACAGGAGGAGGAGCTCAGCAGCAGGCTTGTTGGGACACTCTCCAAGTGAGTGGATCCTAACCTTTTATTAGGCGCATCTCCGTTTTAGTAGAATTTAGCGGGTAGAATTTGGGGCGATTAGAACGGCTAGGGCGATTAGAATTGGTTTAAGCGTAAACTGCAATTCGTATAGAATTGGACCTCATGCTTGGTTTATCTATTAGCCTAGTCGAGTAAAGGATTGCTTGTTTGGACCATGATTAGTGGTCGGGCCAACTTGTATTGGTCAAGGGTGTCCCTTCTCGTGAAATTACGAGAACACACTCGTGCTCAGTTCAGACTGGGAGTAGTCCGATCGAATTCCCCGAAATTTTGCGATCAGAGTTGGGACTTACTCGAACTGGCAGCTTGGGTGGTTGAGTAGTATTTTACACTCCTTTACCGCTTTATATTAAAGTTAATTTATCGTTAATGTCATTTACTTAGATGCGTTTAAATTATGTTTTTCCTCGCCTAATTAAGTAGTTTAAATTTTATAGTTTACTCCGTAATTTCGATCACGCCTATTTAATTTAGATTGCAATTTATTTACTATCTCGCTCATTTATATGGTTGAGTTAGACGATACCCCGCGACCCGGCTTAGACACCCCGATTGGTTGTCGATTAGTGGAGAGTAGTATATTCCGATTGTGGGGCCATGGGATGTGAGACTAAAGGTAGGTCTTACCTAGTTCTGCCTGTTACCGCCCGGAGATTGAGAGGGGATGGGACGTCCAGGGACCCTAGGACTGGGCTGATCCTAATCTAGGGTTATGGTTTGCTCACTGAGACCGTGGAATCTCACCCCACCACCCCACCACACCAGGACCTCAGAATGGACACGGACAGCTCCGATTCGAAGAACATGGCGGTGGAGGACCATCTCATGGAATGGCCTTCCGAGGAGGAGGAAGCTCAGGATCAGCAGGCGCCGGACCCTCAGGATCAGGAGGAGGATTGGGACCAGGAGCTGGATCGACTGCTGGAGATGGAAGACCCGAGGTCCGATGAGGACCTGGAGGACGTCGGGGGATACTTGCCGCCGGATGTTCCCTTTGAACCGGATGAATTACCCGAGGACGAAGAAGAGTACGAGCTAGGAGTGAATCCTGAGGCTCCTCAGAGTAGGGGAGAGGTCATAGACACTGATGTCCAGGAAGACGGGCTGATCGTCGAATTCCACCGGGAAACGGGGTGGATCTGGAGTACTAGGAGGGATATCTGGTACCCACACCAGCACGTGAAGGTCTACTCCGGGTTCCAGGAAACCGAACTGGAACTCTTACACGAGAGGTGTGAGGTGCCGCAAGGGGGCTACCTGTCGGACTTTAAAGACCCCGAAGGAGAGGACGATTCAGAGGACGGTACGGTAATCGACGGGAAGCCTTCATGTGAGAGGACTTGGCCCAAGCCCCCGACCACTCCTTAGGATAGCCTTAGTCTTCCCTAACTTAGACCACAACTTTTGTGTGTATAGCTGAGCGGTGCTGGTGTACGTAGGTCTTGGATGACTCACTTTTGGGCCACTCCCCTCTCCCGTACTTGTGATGTGTACCCTTTTTGAAGAACCTCTGGTATTAGAACTGACGGCGATCTTGGATTGTAAAATTGATGCTGATGGAATGAAAAACGTTTCCTGAAAAGTGTGGTATTTATTTTTTTTTTTTCTTTTGTTTTTTTTTTTTTCTTACCGAATCCTGAAGTAATTGCTACGACCCCGAAACCGGGGCGTGACAGCTTGGTATCAGAGCGAGGTTGTGACCGAGGAAAAGGTCACCTAGTTGGAGTGATAAGGAGCGACGTTTATTCAAGTTGGACAGTTGGCAGCACACTCTACCAAAACTGTGAACCTTAGTTAGGTCTGACCACTAGGATAGGGGACCAGACTGAGGTTAGCTCAAGACCCCCACTTGACCTTAGGTTTGGTGTCAATTGTTTAGCTGCGTTGGCACGGTATGGGACGTGTGCAGCAAAGCCGGACATTGGCTAGAGACCATAGGGCTTGGTCTACGCCGGACTCGACCTGGGCGGTATGGGACGCACAGGGCGAGGTCAGGCGTGTGACGTGACGTCTGGTTTAGCTAAGTTGGCACGGTCTAGAACGTGTGCAACAAGGCCGAATCTGGACTTGTAGTGCCGGAGGGCACGTGGCCGTTGATCGGCGTGGCGAGGCTGGGCCTCTGCTGTTGTGACAATGATCCCCCTTTTGAGAAGGTGTGGTGTTTCTGTCACCGCCTGCGTGGCAAAAGTGCGTGGCACCGAGTGAGGGTGGCCACTGATGCACTGGAGTCGAGTTCCTGACGAGGTTTCGACTAGACCCGTGGGGTCGTGTTGTCCTACGAGGATAGGACGGGTGTTGATGGTGGTTTCCAACACCGAGTGTTGATGGTGGTTTCCAACACTATCATAGTATGCGATACTATGTCTCCTTTCGAGGTCAATAGGGTGTTTTTAAACGATCTATTTTGGTAGATCTAGCTGTAGTGCTTACCCCTGTTGAATTCCTCAAGGAGTGTCAAAAGCATTGTGATGCTGTAAACAGGAAGACCAGATGGTCAGACCGCGGGGGAGACCTCCGCGTAGAAGGGCGACGATTGGTCACTTCGGGGTGAGGGAGGATGAACCCCAAGAAGATCCCCGTGTTGAGGGACTCGTGAGAACGGTGGAGGATCTGCGGGAGGAAGTCCGCCAGCAAGCAAGAAATCAGGACGCCGCAATCGCAGCTGCGGTAAATGCCGCCTTAGCTGCCGTATGGAATGAGAATGCTGCCGCGGCCCAGGGATCTGCCGTGCGAGTCGACGAGCAGGAAGTTGAGGTTCCGGCCCCTGCTCCTTTGGCTGATGGTACGAATGGGGAGAGGAGGAAATAGAGGCAGGTCGGACAATTCCTAAAGTTGAAACCCCCAGTCTTTACCGGAATGAGAGACCCTGGAGCAGCAGAGGAATGGCTGCTGGAGCTTGAGAAGATATTTGAGGTCATGGAGTGTTCAAACGAAGATCGAGTGACACTCGCGGTGTATCAACTACAGGGGAATGCCCGACATTGGTGGAGGGTCACCAGAGGTATCACCTTTCCTGGAGGCGCAGTACCTAACTGGGAGGATTTCGTTGAAACTTTCAACGAGCAATATTTCCCCGAGGCAGAGAGAGACGTGAAGCTCGCCGAGTTTCAGAGACTGCGGCAGAATAACCTGACAGTGCTGGAGTATGAGGCACAGTTTACCGCCCTGGCCAAGTATGGCAAGAAATTGATCGAGGATCCAGTGGACAGGGCGAAGAGATTTCGAGAAGGGCTGAAACCCGAAATCAAATCCCAGCTTGCTCCTTTTTACCTGCGGGATTACAAGGAGGTGTTCACAAGGGCTCAATGGGTCGAGAAGGACCTAAATGAAAGAGCAGCTACGTCAGGGTCGCGATCGTTTGCAGGTAGAAATACCAGTAACTTCCGGCAAGGGAAGAAGCCGACAGTAGGGACGAAGAAGCCCTTTTCAGCAGTACGAAACGGGGGAGTCAGGAAGCCCCCCTTTCGTCAAGGAAGTTGGTGCCGACAGTGTGGGAAGACTCACCAACCGGGACCCTGTCCCCTGAGGAGCGAGGGATGCTACGGGTGTGGCCAACTGGGCCACATGGTCCGTGATTGCCCCCAACGCGTAATGAGGGCGCAGCCTCAGCAACAGGTTGGGCAGCTGGCAGGTCTAGCACCGCCTCTTTTGATGGACCGACCCTCGGCACAGGGAAGAGTCTATGCGGTGACTAGGCATGAAGCACAGAACTCGGGAGGAGTCATAACAGGTACCGTCTCCTTACACTGCAGTCCTGCTTATGCTTTGTTCGACACGGGGGCTACCCACTCGTTCGTCGCTGAGCGTTTTGTGGAGTTAGTAGGGTTGCATGTGGAACCCTTAGCTGTTGTTTTGAATGTCTCAACGCCTCTGCATGTTCACATGTTATCCGTTAACGGATGCAAGGACTGCGAGTTAGAGCTCAGCGGAGTTAGAAGTTCGATTGATTTGGCGGTTTTAGATTTGCGTGATTATGATATTATTATTGGCATGGATTGGTTGACTAGACAGAAAGCTACGGTGGACTGTTCTAGGAAACTATAAGGTTCTGCCCGACTGAGGACTCGAGTTACGAGTTCCTCGGAGGTCACGGCGGACCTTCAACCGCAATTATCTCTTCTTTGGAAGCGACGCGGTTGTTAGTGGATGGCTGTCAAGGCTACCTAGCTAGTGTTGTTGACACGACGGTCGAAGGACCAGTGATAGAGGAGATCGTTATAGTTCGGGAGTTTCCCGACGTTTTTCCGGAGGAACTACCTGGGTTACCCCCAGAGAGGGAAGTAGAGTTTGCTATCGAAGTGCCTTCCGGGACGGAACCGATCTCTAAGGCTCCCTACCGGATGTCACTCTCAGAGTTGAAGGAGTTAAAGGTGCAGATGCAAGAACTACTGGATAAAGGATTTATCCGCCCAAGTGCGTCACCATGGGGTGCGCCAGTCCTCTTTGTAAAGAAAAAGGATGGGTCCTTAAGACTTTGCATTGATTACCGACAACTGAATAAGGTAACAGTCAAGAATAGATACCCGTTACCCAGGATTGACGATTTATTTGATCAGTTGCAAGGAGTCAAGGTCTTCTCGAAGATTGACCTGAGGACGGGATACCACCAATTAAGGATTAAAGAGGAGGATATCCCGAAGAGTGCCTTTCGAACTCGTTATGGACATTACGAGTTCACAGTAATGCCGTTTGGATTAACCAACGCTCCAGCTGCTTTCATGGATTTGACGAACAGGGTGTTCAGGGAGTACTTGGACAGGTTCGTCATAGTCTTCATCGACGATATACTGATCTATTCAAAGAGTCCAGCAGAACATGAGCAGCACCTAAGGATAGTACTTATGGTACTAAGAAGACATGCACTTTACGCGAAGTTCAGTAAGTGTGAGTTTTGGCTAGATCGCCTAGCCTTTTTGGGACATGTGATCTCGGGAGATGGAATCTCCGTAGACCCTGCAAAGATTGAGGCGGTGATGGACTGGCCGAGACCTACGACAGTGACGGAAGTTCGTAGCTTCCTAGGTCTGGCGGGGTACTACAGAAGGTTTATAGAGAAATTTTCAAGCCTATCCCTGCCCTTGACAAGCTTGTTGAAGAAGGATAAGAAGTTCGAATGGACGGAAAAGTGCGAGAGGAGCTTTCAAGCACTAAAAGAGAAGTTGACCACTGCACCGGTCCTGACCATTCCTACAGGACTAGGTGGTTATGAAGTTTATAGTGACGCCTCATATCAAGGTCTTGGGTGCGTTCTAATGCAACACGGTCGAGTTGTAGCTTACGCATCGAGACAGTTGAAGCCCCACGAGCAAAACTATCCAACGCATGACCTGGAGTTAGCCGCAGTGATCTTCGCGCTCAAAATTTGGAGGCACAAAAGTTTCCAATCTTTACAGATCATCAAAGCCTCAAGTATCTGTTCTCTCAGAAGGAATTGAACATGAGACAACGGAGATGGATGGAACTCCTGAAGGACTACGATTGCGAAATCCTGTACCACCCAGGAAAAGCGAATCGTGTAGCAGATGCACTTAGTCGTAAGTCCTCTTTGACTTCACTGTTGGCCAAGGAATGGCAACTGCACGGGAAGGTACAAAACTCGGAGTTCAGGTTTGAGATTGGACACCTGAATTGTTTGATGGCCACCCTAAGGATAGAACCTCAAATCAGGACCAAGATTAAAGATCTACAATCTTCGGACCCTTCCTTATTGGACATCTTACAGACCAAAGGGGAACTAAGGAAACCTGGTTTCCAGGTCTCGGAGGATGGAGTCCTGAGCTTCCGAGGGAGACTTTTTGTACCTGATAATCCTGACTTAAGGAACGAAATCCTGTCCGAAGCACACCGAAGTAAGTACAGTGTCCACCCTGGTAACACCAAGATGTACCAGAATCTAAGACCCCACTACTGGTGGAGCGGGATGAAGGCGGACGTGGCAAGATTCGTGGCCAAGTGTCTGACGTGCCAACGAGTGAAGGCGCAACACTGTAAGCCGGGAGGTCTTTTGAACCCTTTGGAAATCCCAGAATGGAAATGGGAGCATATCACAATGGATTTCGTGACCGGCTTACCAAGAAGTCAGAAGGGTCACGATACGATTTAGGTCATAGTGGACAGACTGACCAAATCTGCCCACTTCCTGGCAGTACGAAAGAACCTTCCCTTGGACCGGTTGGCAGACTTATATGTGACCCAGATCGTCAGACTGCATGGTGTGCCGGTAACTATTACCTCCGACCGTGACCCAAGATTCACCGCTTACTTTTGGAAGAGCCTACAAGGAGCCTTGGGTACCCGACTGCAGTACAGTACGGCGTTCCATCCCCAGACTGATGGGCAGTCTGAGCGGACCATCCAGACCCTGGAAGACATGCTGAGGGCGTGCGTCATGGATTTTAAAGGAGGATGGGAAAGTCAGTTACCTCTGGTGGAGTTCGCCTACAACAATAGCTTTCAACAAAGCTTAGGGATGGCACCCTTTGAGGCCTTGTATGGACGAGCCTGCAGGACTCCGGTATGTTGGGACGAAGTCGGGGAACGGAAAATTTTGGGACCCGAACTGGTACAGCAATCGCAGGAAGCAGTAAAGTTGATTAGACAGAGGTCGAAAACGGCTCAGAGCCGACAAAAAAAGCTATGCAGATCGAAGGCGACGGCCCTTGGAATTTGACGAAGGAGAACATGTCTTCCTAAAAGTGTCGCCTAAGAAAGGGATATCTCGTTTCGGAGAAAAAGGCAAGCTGAGTCCCCGGTTTGTGGGACCCTTTGAGATTTTGGAGAGGATAGGCCCGGCAGCCTATCGACTGGCCCTACCACCGAACTGGGAACAAATTCACAACGTCTTCCATGTTTCCATGCTAAGGAAGTATGAGCCCGACCCTTCGCATGTGTTAAGCTACGAGGACATTAAGCTGGATGAACAAGTGTCCTACGAAGAAAGGCCAGTCAGGATTGGAGATCGGAAGGAGCGGAAACTCTGGAACAAGGTTATACCCCTGGTCAAGGTGGTATGGGAACATCACGGCTCAGAGAACGCAACCTGGGAGAGCGAAGAGCTCATGCGACAACAACACCCTTTACTGTTTGAAGACTTAGAAGCAGCAAATTTCGGGGACAAAATTTCTTAAGGGGGGTAGGTTGTAACGACCGTGCTCGGTCCGGTTCGCAATTTACGGCTAAATTGGGATTTTTCGGGAAATTGGATAATTTCCCCGGTATTTGCGAAATTTGGAAAAATATTGGATTTAATGCAAATTTGAAGTTTAAAATTTTATTGGGGCCCAAAACATTTTAAACTTCAATTTGGGAATTTTCAGGAATTTTTCGGGAAATTTTCAGAATTTTAAAATTATTTTTCCGAATTTCAGAAATTAAAATATATTATTTTAATTAAAAATCCCAGACCGGCCAGCGAACCGGCCGGTCCGGCCGTGCACGCCGCCGGTCCGACCAGGTCGAACCGGGTGGCACGTGCCCCGCACGCGCCTCGCGGCTTCCCTCTCTCCCTCTCTCCTCTCTCTCTCTACGGCATTAGGTCGAACAGTTGATGGACGTCCATCAACTGTTCAACCCGTCGCTTCCACCGGCCAATCAGCCCTGCAGCCACCCACCCCTGACTTGGAGGAGACCGTCAGAGGGGACTACGGCCGTGGGGGAGGCGGCACGTGGCCGGCGGGGCCGGATTTTCCGGCCACGCTCACCCACCCCACTCGGCTTAAAACCGAGTGGGCAAGGGTTTTCGGGGAAGTTTTTCACCGAGTTCCTGGCCTCCTCTCCACGCGTTCTTGGCGTCCTCTTGAAGCTGGTGACTCCCTCTTCCGAACGCCCCCGACCTCCTCCGCCGCCTCGCCGCGAGCCGCCGGAAACAGCCAGTTGCAGGAGGCTTCGCGACCAGCCGTCCGGGAGCTTTTCTGGAAAAAGGCCAGAACCGTGTGCGAGCAGCCGACTTCACGGAGCCGCCCCGCCGTGCTCCGACCACCCCAGGCCGAGCCACCGCCGCCGTTCGACACGTCGTGACGCAGGCTCCCCGAATCGACCAACACCAAGCTCCGACGAGACCCCAGGCCGACGCACGGAGGCGAGTTCCGAGCCTTCACGACCAGCCGGAAAACCGCAAGGAAGGGGCCACGATTCGGTCCGTGACCCAGCCGACCTGATCCGTGACCCAGCCACGACCCGATCCGTGACCCAGCCACGACCCGATCCGTGACCCAGCTGATCCGGTCCGTGGCCTGGCCAAAATCAATCCCTGGCCCATCCGTCCGATCCGTGCACCGATCCGCCCGATCCGTGCACCGATCCGAGCCGACCCGTGCACGACCCGTGCCTGACCCGTCCGGCCCGTGCACTGACCAGGCCCAGTAGCCAGGCCCGAAGGCCCAGCCGACCCGGCCCGGCCAGCAGCCCCGCGGGCCCAACTCGTGGGCCCGACCCGTGAGGCTCAGCCCGGCCCACTTTCAGGCCTAGTTTTCAACCCTGGCCCACTCAGCCGGCCCGGAGGAAAGGAAAAGAAGGCCCGACCCGAAAAAAAAAAGGGAAAAAAAAAAGAAGGAGAAAAACAGGAGGAGGAGCTCAGCAGCAGGCTTGTTGGGACACTCTCCAAGTGAGTGGATCCTAACCTTTTATTAGGCGCATCTCCGTTTTAGTAGAATTTAGCGGGTAGAATTTGGGGCGATTGGAACGGCTAGGGCGATTAGAATTGGTTTAAGCGTAAACTGCAATTCGTATAGAATTGGACCTCATGCTTGGTTTATCTATTAGCCTAGTCGAGTAAAGGATTGTTTGTTTGGACCACGATTAGTGGTCGGGCCAACTTGTATTGGTCAAGGGTGTCCCTTCTCGTGAAATTACGAGAACACACTCGTGCTCAGTTCAGACTGGGAGCAGTCCGATCGAATTCCCCGAAATTTTGCGATCAGAGTTGGGACTTACTCGAACTGGCAGCTTGGGTGGTTGAGTAGTATTTTACACTCCTTTACCGCTTTATATTAAAGTTAATTTATCATTAATGTCATTTACTTAGATGCATTTAAATTATGTTTTTCCTCGCCTAATTAAGTAGTTTAAATTTTATAGTTTACTCCGTAATTTCGATCACGCCTATTTAATTTAGATTGTAATTTATTTACTATCTCGCTCATTTATATGGTTGAGTTAGACGATACCCCGCGACCCGGCTTAGACACCCCGTTTGGTTGTCGATTAGTGGAGAGTAGTATATTCCGATTGTGGGGCCATGGGATGTGAGACTAAAGGTAGGTCTTACCTAGTTCTGCCTGTTACCGCCCGAAGACTGAGAGGGGATGGGACGTCCAGGGACCCTAGGACTGGGCTGATCCTAATCTAGGGTTATGGTTTGCTCACTGAGACCGTGGAATCTCACCCCACCACCCCCACCACACCAGGACCTCAGAATGGACACGGACAGCTCCGATTCGAAGAACATGGCGGTGGAGGACCATCTCATGGAATGGCCTTCCGAGGAGGAGGAAGCTCAGGATCAACAGGCGCCGGACCCTCAGGATCAGGAGGAGGATTGGGACCAGGAGCTGGATCGACTGCTGGAGATGGAAGACCCGGGGTCCGATGAGGACCTGGAGAACGTCGGGGGATACTTGCCGCCGGATGTCCCCTTTGAACCGGATGAATTACCCGAGGACGAGGAAGAGTACGAGCTAGGAGTGAATCCTGAGGCTCCTCAGAGTAGGGGAGAGGTCATAGACACTAATGTCCAGGAAGACGGGCTGATCGTCGAATTCCACCGGGAAACGGGGTGGATCTGGAGCACTAGGAGGGATATCTGGTACCCACACCAGCACGTGAAGGTCTACTCCGGGTTCCAGGAAACCGAACTGGAACTCTTACACGAGAGGTGTGAGGTGCCGCAAGGGGGCTACCTGTCGGACTTTAAAGACCCCGAAGGAGAGGACGATTCAGAGGACGGTACGGTAATCGACGAGAAGCCTTCATGTGAGAGGACTTGGCCCAAACCCCCGACCACTCCTTAGGATAGCCTTAGTCTTCCCTAACTTAGACCACAACTTTTGTGTGTATAGCTGAGCGGTGCTAGTGTACGTAGGTCTTGTATGACTCTCTTTTGGACCACTCCCCTCTCCCGTACTTGTGATGTGTACCCTTTTGAAGAACCTTCTGGTATTAGAACTGACGGCGATCTTGGATTGTAAAATTGATGCTGATGGAATGAAAAACGTTTCCTGAAAAGTGTGGTATTTAATTGGATCCTGAAGTAATTGCTACGACCCCGAAACCGGGGCGTGACATTATGTTAGGTTTTTTGTGGGTTGAATCGAACCTGCGATTTTTTTGAGATTTATCCTTAATCTCTCGTGAAATTTATGTGTATTGCCAATAATTGTGATCTTAATGTAGCTGCTGCTATGTACCTCTAGTATTAACTAGAGTAGAACATTGTTCATCGAATTTGTTGATAGTGAGGATTTTTTAGTGGACTTTGGTCCTGTCATTTTTTTGTCTCCTCACATTGAGGTTTTCCACGTAAAAAATCGTCTTGTATTTGTAAGTGTTTGATATCTATATCGCTCTATATATCATTTCCTATTAAGTTCACATAAGATGGGAGATTATTTTGTTCCCCTGCATTAATCCGATATTGTCCGGGTTGTCATTATTCTCCCAACAGGAAGATAGCATATGCTTTCTCTGGAACTTACCTCCTTTTCATTTTTGTTTTCTGCCTGTCGCATTTGCTTGAGCCAGGAGATGCGCTAGAAACGCTAGTCAAATAGCTAATGACGGGCCATTAAGGACAAATCTAGAGTGACTATTACTTTGGTTCTGTTCGCATAAACTACTTTACAATGCCCTCTTAGTTGTAATAACTCCATATTCAAGTGAACGGCAAAATGTCAATGTGGCTCAAAATACATTTTTTGGGTGAAAACTCAATATAATATATATATATATATATGTTTTTATATTTTTTGAAGATATCCAACTCTGTTATCCTTTTACATAAGGAGGGAGGGCTTACGCTTTCAGAATCTTCTCTGATCTCTTCACTATGGCCGTCTAATCTCTCTCTCTCTCTCTCTCTCTCTCTCTCTCTCTCTCTCTCTCTCTCCTTCCTTTAATACAATTCTCATGTCATTTTGTACAAAGAGAAAGGGCTCAAGCTTTCAAAATATTCCTTATCTTCTTATCGCGAAGGTCAAAGCCACAGAGTT